>VZRZ01008040.1:995912-1010000 GCA_013398175.1 Climacteris rufus
GAGAGATGGGGTGCCTTACTCTTAAATTTAGAGCACAATAAAGGGCCTGGAAACATTTTCTAGCCTGCTATTAATGCAGAGTGGAATTGAAGGCTATTTACAGCCTTTGTGACTTTAACCAGCCTTTGTGATTGAAGAAGAGACCTTCTTAATTCATTCTTCATCATCCTATAGTTGTTTTTGTTTGACCTAATTATCTGTGACTGCAGGTGTCAGCCTTTCTTAAGGTGCTTGAATTGTGTTCTAGGTAAAAACATCACAAGAGCTTTGAACATACGGATTCCCAGACAGACAGTCTATAGAGCCTTTTATTTACTTGCCCAGTGTATCACTGATGAATTAAAAACTATACAAAGAAAAAAAGGATTTTTTTTTGCAATCAAATTTGGCTGTTTCTGGGTGATCTTGGTGCTATAAGGCCTATAACAGAAGATAGACACTGTTAGCATCTATGGTTTAGCAAGGTATTTAAAGGGAAGAAATCATTAAGCAGACAGACTGCAACAGACTAAGTTTACATGGCAGCTATTGTGCAATGCTGAAAGATGATTCTACCAAAAAAAAGAGCCATTCTGTAAATCTGGGCTAAATGTGGAATTTCTACTCTAGCGAGGAGGATGGGATGCACACTGTTACATGGCAATCATCCAGATTAAAGATGCAGCTTGCAACATGGGATTGAAGAAGACAGGACAGTGCTCTACTCAGCATCCTGAAATTGGGTAAGTGGTGAAATCATACTCAGCTCCACTCATGCCAAAATATACTGTGTGGATGGTAGGAAGGTAGTACCTAGCTTTTTTATTAGTCATTCACTGGAGAGATGAGGACCCAGGCAGCACTGTAGATATCTAAAGTGGGATCAGAATAATCCTCCCCTCTTTGTTACAACCAACCTGCTGCTTCTTCTCTGCCCAATGTGCTCCCCCTTCTTTCATTACTAAACTCACTTATTCAGTTAATCACTTGGTAGTGAGAAAGTATGAGACAGCTTGCTTTTCCACATTCCTTGGAGTGATGAGAAAATTCTGCATGTCTGAAAAGTTTACTGTGGTCATTTCTATTAAACCAAAATCTGGGAACCTTGTGCAAATTTTTTGTTTAGGGTTAAGGTAAAGTACTTTCATGTACAATATGTTTTCTTGTATTCATTTACTATGTATTTTATTCTTCCTGTAGACTGTAACACAAAAACTTACACCAATGCATATCCTTTCCCTTAAACTATGTGAGACTGACTTGCCTCGTAATTCAGACTCTGCCAGTGGTTGCAGCAGCCAATCATCACCAAATGCAATACATAGCTTATACTCTGACTCGTGGACAGCTTTTTTATGTTATTTTGTTATTTATGATCCACCCACCATGCTGGGGGGGTGGGGGGAGGGTACCCCTCTTCTATTTAAAAGTACAAGCAAAATTCTGGTGTTAAATTCTGCTGATGCCTTAGCACTTCTGCGGCTGTGTCCACAAACAGACAACCAAATCCATCAGTGATGTACACAAACCAGCCCTTTGCAGCACATCTGGAACATGAGAACCCTTTTGTGGTAGCTATCTCATTTTTACAAGAGGCCATGCAGATAGTAAAGGTGCCTTCCATGTTCAGCCTTACCTTCTCAGTCAGGTACAGATTATCCTGCTTACTGCTTCCGTTAATATCACCACCCCTATGGCAACAAATGAGGAAGGTAGTGTTCCAGATATATTATGCACAATGCCTTCTAGGAAAGAGTCGGTTTGGATTCACTGCTGATGGTTCTGGATGTGTGTTTGTGAGGGGCCTCACCTGGCACTACTGAAGGGAACTAATGAGGCAGCACAGGTCAGCAAGAGGTAACACACAGGCAGGCAGCTCAGCTGTCACATAGCTTTATTTTGATGTTCTAACTCACCAGGTTCAGTATTCTGTCTTAGGATAAAGAAACATTTTCTGTCAGTTCTCTTTTGTTTTTCTGAAAATATCAGTGCTCTTTTGGAGCTCTATGAAACAGCTACCACTGGGAAATAATTTTGTTGCTGGAGTTATCTCAGCAGTTGAACTGTTTGTACCATTTAGCACTACACACACACACCAACTATTTTTTTCCTTGCTGCTCTACAGCAAGGCTATCTGGGAAAATCTATTATCCCAGACCACCATTATAAAGACTTTACCACTATTCAGCAAGATTGGCTCTAATGTCTACCTATGGGGGAGAATCTGGTGCCAGATTAATCTGATTCTGCTGCTAAGAAATTACATACACTGCTGTACATACAGTTTTACCTAACTATGCTCCTTGCCACCATCTAGTGGGTGGCTAGACATTTTGTTTATCCCTAAAAATTACTATGTTATCTTTTGGGAGAAGTCACAGAGATATTTTGCATACGTGCCATACTTAAATGGGTTTATCAAAAATAGTTTCTCTGCTAGCTGGTTCAATAATTACTATATCTGTTTTATCTGCTACAGGTTTTCATCATAAGTACACTGCTAAAAGTCAAATACGGCAAGTCTTTGCTCTGTATTTAGTTCATCAAAGCTGTCTGAAAACCTCAGCCCACTGAAAGCCTTTAGCAATGTATGACTGTTTTCAGAAGGAGCACTACTTGCTTCCACTTTGCCTTTTACTTTTATATCAGAACATATTGGATATGGACCAAATGTGTATATAGCAAGAGAAACCAAGTCGAGATGACTTACTCAAACATACTTCTGACCCCAGTCAGTTAAAACTATTCTCTGGCTTTTCATACATTTGTGCATAAGTTCCCCTGCAGTCCTTCTGGACTCCCACTAAACTGAAAGCTTAACAAGGCAGAAGAAAAGACAGATGGAGTCTTAAGAATACACTTACTGTGCAAGAAAGTGTTTTGCACTGCTGTCCAGCTACGGTCCTGACCTTCTGTTACACTAACAAGTACTTTTCAGCTGGGTCTATCAATACAAATTCAATTCTCTGAAATCACAGTCAGTTCTGTAACAGATATTGAGTTCTGAGAGTCATAAAACTTCCACTCTGTTGCAGTGAGGAAGCTAAAAATCTCTACTGGCAAAGTCATAAAAACTGCAGTGTACAACAGAAAAGAACAGCAATATGACCAACGCTCAAAAATAACAACGAAGTTTTCGGGAGATGGTTAAAAAGCTGCTCTTATTCCCTTCCAAGCATGTTTCCAGAGCTATTTTCAGCAATCATTACAGTTACTCACCCATATATACGTGTGTGTCTGTCTGTGCATGTCTATATATACATACGTCTACACACATACACCTATTTTACTACACTTCACCTGTTGCGACCTATTCCTGATTCCTTATCCATTCTTATTCATTGTGATAAGGATTTCCTCAAGTCTTCCAGTTGATGTTGATAGTCTTTCTCCAGTGAGTACACATCATCACCACCTTAAATGGCCCTTCATGACCTTCTATGAGAACTCTTTTCTTGCTTATATATGACATAATTATTACTGGTAACATGTGCTGAATTAACTCACGATGAGTAGGCTTTCTCACTTTTAAAAACCAATAATTCATAACTTGCTGCAGTTTCAGCAGGCAAAACAAGGTCCTCTTCTTCCAAAACCTGAAAATTATCAACAACCAAAATGAAGCTGGTGTACACATCTAAAGCAGGCAATTTTCATAGAATCATAAATTGCTTTGAGTTGGAAAATGCCTTAAAGATCATCTAATTTCAACCCCCCTGCCATGGGCAGGGACGCCTTTCACATGACCAGGTTGCTCAAGGTGCCATCCAACCTGCTCTTGAATAGTTTCAGGGATGGGGCAGACACAGCTTCCCTGGGCAACCTGTTCCAGTGTCTCACCACTCTCATACTGAAGAATTCCTTCCTAATATCTAATCTAAACCTACTTTCTTTCAGTTTTAAGCCACTGCCCCTCATCCTTTCACTACACGCTCTTGTAAAAAGTCCCTCTCCAGGTCTCTTGTTGCCTCCTTTAGGCGCTGGATGACCACTCTAAGGTCTTCCTAGAGCCACCATCTCTCCAGCAGAACAACCCCAGCTCTCTCAACTTGCCCTCACAGAAGAGGTGCTCCAGCCATCAACTTCATGGCTCTCCCCTGGACTCACACCAACAGGTCCACATTCTCCTTATCTTGGGGGCCTCAGAGCTGTATGCAGCACTCCAATCTTAGGAAAGTGGAATAGAGTGAATTACCTCCCTTGACATATTGGTCAAAATTCTTTTGAGGCAGCCCAGCAGACAGTTTGTGTTTTTGATGCACTAAATCTCCCCTGAACCAAAACTTGTATGAAGTGACAGCAGTGCTCCCTTGGGAAGAGCCTAGAATGCCTAAATGGACCATATGTCTGCCTAGATCTAGATTTACCTGTAGAAAGCAGCTCCTCAAGTAGCTGTTTTTCTAACTAACTGTTAGTGCTGCTTCTGTGTTTTAAAGAGTTAGAATATCGGTCATAATAATATTCATATGTGTTCATTTTCAGCTTATTAGAGAAATAGGTATAACACATATTCAAGAACACTTTATATGGTATTTTGTTTATTTAGGTCAGCAAATTACTTAAACCAAAAGATTTTTAAAAATTAGATGCGATAATATGCAGAAAATACCCTTTCTTATGAGAAACACCTTTTGAATTTGACAGATGGCTTAATGTGAGATCTCAATATACCTTCAACAGCAAAATAAACAAAACTAAGGTAGTAATAAAAGTGGATGGCCTAGAGGTATGTTATTTGCATGGGATTCAGAAAATTAGTTTTCAGTTTGTGGCAGGAATTCACAGTAGCCTAATAAGGTTAGTCTCATTAGTCTCTGCTTGTAGCCAGTGGAGCTACACAGGGGAATTTAGAGCAAGAGGTGAGTTAGCCATTGGAAAAAACCTCCTCCCCTTCCCACACGTTCCTTTTCCTTCTCTCATTGGACAATCAAGATCTTAAGCAGGAAAGGCCAGTCCTGCACTGATAAAAATCAAGCTGAAACTGGTAAGTTTATTGCTCATCTCTCAGCTTTAAGATGGATGCAATGATGTTTGAAGATAGTGCACATGAATGGTGCCAGAAGCTTCACTGCTCAAGAAGCTGAAATCCCTTTTCCAAACTATTGTTTTGTGTACAGTGTGGGTGTGCAACAGCATGGGCAGCCACTGAGATGCCTATATCACTATGTTTGGACCCTATACAGTTTTAACAAATCATTTTCTGTCTACCATTCAGGAGAAGACTGCAACCTTTTAAAAAATATATTAGAAAGTCTTTCTGTCTTTGTCAAAGTTTCTTTGGTTTTTTTGGTTGTTTTTTTTTTTTTTTTACTTCCAAGATGGACAAATATTTAAAACAAATCTTAATATGTATGAACCACCTCTACTACACTACTTAAAGGATTTGGTACAGATCATGGTGCACCATTTCAGAATGAGACTTGGTGAAGCTAGACACAAAATAATGGTTCCCGAAGGAATTATAAAATCAACGACATGAGCACAAGTGAGTTGCACAAAAAAATTTTGTTATTATTGCAGTCAAGAGATATTAATCTTTTGCCACATATTTAAGTGAACACAACTGCACAAAAGCAAATGTTTAAAAATTCATGTTATAGAACTTTCTGGGACAATATAATTGGCTTTATTGCCTGCTATAATTATTGCCTTGGGTCTTAATTTTTTTTCTCCTTCTACTTTCCCCTTCTCTCTCATTCCACTAAATAGAGGAGATACTCCTATTCATGTTTCAGTATACCATCTCTAGAGCACTGCCCAGTATTTCAGACCATGTGATATGCTAATAAAACACACAAATAAAGTAATTTAAAATACATTTTCACTATATGGAGTTCCGGTATCTGTTGTCATGAAATACAGAATTTAAGGGTAGTAATACAGATAAATCCCTGTCTTATTATTTTACATCAAATGGGGTTAGTGGTCTTGTATTAGGCTTTGCATTTAGTTCTGTTGTTAGTCAGCACCATAATAGTCTTGTAGGAACAGAAAATTTCTACTTTTGGATTAATTTGCTCCCTCATAAATGTTTCTTTGTTAAAGCTGCACAAGCGTATTTCCTGATGTCTCTCTGTAGTGTTGTACCAAGGGATAATTTAGCCAAGATAGTACAGGAGAGTACAAGACTGAATTTTTGCAACACACCAGACTGGTGGCACTTGATGTCAGGGACACAGCATCACCAAGGCTTGATCCTGAACACAGCAAACTTGCTCACAGACAGCTGATATCTTGCAAAATGTTTTTTGAGCTAATTACAATTGGAAAAAGAAGATTTAGAAGCCAATGTGAATGTCTGTACACACCAGCGAGGGCTACAATTCTGCCTGGCTCCAATCTTCCCCACCAAAGTGTTGATCTGCTTTCATTCAACCACTGCCACTGAAGTCAGCACACACAATTTAGGAGCACTTGGCACTTTTCAGAACTGGGTCCTCTAAGCAGATATTGACAAAATCTGGAAGTGCTGCAAATACATGTGGGTTGTCAAAGGTTCTGTAAAGCCATAGATATCTTTCATAAAAATAACTAATGTTTGATCATGTTCCACAGGCCACTGTCAATAATTTCTTGACATTTCTGACTCACTTGGAAAGGAATAAATACAAGAGAAAGAAACAAGAGTAGAAATGTTCTTCCACCAAGATGTGGTCAAGAAATCTGTTATATATCTTTGGATTCTGCCTGAAAGCTTCTACATGTAGTTCAAAGAGACAGACTTGCCGAAAGCTCTCCATATATTTGCCTCAGGGAGTGAGACGTGAGTGCATGGTTGGTATTTTTACTTCCAATTTGCAGACTGGAGCCATCCCATTTCTTCTTCTTTTTGCTTTTGCTTGCCTTTTTTTTTCTTTTTTTTTTTTGAGATTTATTAACTCATTTTATGTGTTAAAAAATAGAGAGTAGGCAGTAAGATTTTTCTTGCTTTTTCTTTCTTGGTAAGTCAAATTAATAATTGCAAGAGATGTTTATTATTAGGCAGGCCTTGATTTGTGATGCACTGAGCCATCTATCTTTTGCTGTGGTTACAGGAACAGCCTGCTATGGGGATGCCAACATATGTGTTTCTGTGGGGTATCAACTCTTTTGCAGTCACTGCCTGCACACACGTTGCTGCTCTGACGTACCCTGGGGTAGATGCAAGCAAGTTTACCCTTCAGTGAAGTAATTTTTTCTTTATTACCCTATTGCAGAATCTATCACAGCCCAACAATTCCACAATTGATTTGCTGACAGCCGAGCCCTCAGGCTTGGAATGTAAATAAGACTCAGAATGAAAGTGATGTGCACTGCAGCAGCCAACACTGAGTGCAGGTACTTCATCAATTGACCTGATTTCTGGAAAATCTGCTTGCAACCTTGAAACTTGCTTGCAATTACAATTTTTGCAATAAAATATTAGTCTCCATGGTAATGAGAAGTGCTTTACTAACTTATTTAGGAAAAAAAAACCATGAGGAGATGACAGTCTCTCTGAGAAAATGAAATTTTCAATATTATTTCACAGTTGGACAGCTTCGTGCAGACTTGTCAACAGATTAGTAGCATTCTTCCCATTTTAGATATGGAAACTCAGAGTAATTAATAGCCCTCAGGCCTTCCTTGCAAAAAGGAGATTTAATGAGCTCTGCAGCAGTATCAGAACACAAGAGCACATACATAGTTTGCCTCTGTACATGCAAAAGAACAGCACCAATAGAAGGATGGCCCCGCCTTACTCCTTACAAGATCTACAAAATATTATTAGATAAATACTGCTCTACCCATTCAAATGTTGCAAAATTCTGACACACAAATTATCTCTTTGGGGCAGGAATTCTGTCTTTCCTGTGTTTTTCTGCAACATCTATCATAATGGGAGTCTGACCCACAGGCCTTAGATTACTGGGGGGAAAAACAAAATAATTGCATCTTAGTAGGCACCAGAAAAACAAGAAAAATGTCACAGGCTCTGCACAAAGCCGGGTGCCCAACAGACAAGGTGCTATTCAGACCAACTTATTAAAAAGGGGCTGTTTACAAGCCACATAAACAGGCTTCCAAAGCTGGTTATGAAATCTTTCTGAATAACTTCCTCACAGAAAACAGTCAAAATAACGGGTAAAAGTCTTCAAGACTGGGAAGCACAGAATTGAAGTCAGGGTGGGGAGAGAGAAAGGAACAGTCCTTTTTCTGCCAAGTTAGAGGGTCAGAGAGAGAGGTGCAGAATTCAGACCATGGCAGTCTGCCCAGGGGTGTCCTATCAACTCCACTTTCCATGGACAAGAAGTCTTCTAGAAGATAAATGGTTAGTTGAAAAATTCAGTCCCATTTCGCCTGAGATGGACCTCTCTTGGAGGGGCAGAAGAAGGAGGGCATAATTCTTGTCCTATGAAACTGTTGGGGTTTTACCTTTCTGTCAGCTCAGCTAAAGTTTTTCTGAAGCCTCAGAATTCCTCATAGGAAGGAAAACATTATATTATAACCAGCTCTGTTGGGCTCTGTTTCTTGCTTTTGCCACTGAATTATTGTGTAATCATGGATAAGCAACTTTATCTCCTTATTCTTCAAGTTTTCCACCTCTAAAGCAAGATGCTTTCCTTTGCCAAGCACTCTAGATGAAAACAAGATAAAGTATTCCTTCTTAGATTTGTTATATAGCCATAATTACCCCTGAGCAAGAAGGGAAAGGTAGAAAAATGTTATTTACAAATCACAGCTGGAAATTATCTAAAAGCAGTCACTCTAACTACACTCCACAGTAACTCGTATGTCTTAAATATCTCAGTGCTTTCTTGAGTAGGCACTAAAAATGCAAGCATTACTGTATGATCTCATGCTTATAGCCACAATTATATGAAACAAAAATATCTTAGTAAGAATAACAATTTAATTTCACAAATACAAGCAACCAGAAAAGTTTAAAATAATTTCTGTCATTTATGTCAGTGTTACTGTCTGATGTCCTGGCCTGCGCTCTGAAGTTGTCTAATGGTTGCCTGTTGGATCATGCAGCTATACCTCAAACAGTGATGCACTTTTAAGATCTTTCAATAAATATTTCAATTTAGAAGTTATAAACTGGGTTCATACGAATCATGCACTATTAATTTGTCTTTTTTTTTTTGTTAAATTATAGAGTGTTTCATTATATGTATTTTCCCGGAGTTTTCACTTTTAGAGATCAAAGATCCCTTTTTCCCTCTTACTTTTTAAATATAGGCCTCAGTCATGGAGTTCTTTACATGAGGATGAACTTTCAGGATTTCACAGAACCCATTGTTAGGTAAGCTGGTGTGTGAAAATAAAATAAAAGACAAGGTTAGACTCATAGTTGAAAAGTTAAAAATAGCAGGAAAAGGTAGAGGCCCCAATTCATTCTTTCTTGTACCTAACTTCATCATAATTTCATACTACTCTGTACAATATTACATCATCTGACTGACTTACCATATTTAGCACTATATTTCATTTAGGCAAATAATTATGTGAGTGCAAAATGAAGATTCAATTTGCTAACATTAGGTAATACAAGGAAAGACAAATAATTTTTCTGGTGCTCTGACCAGGGTTTTGAATGCTTTTCAAGAGAAGCTTCCTTAGATGCTGTAAGGTTTTTGTAGTAGATTTTAATTTTCCTTATCTTTTAAGGTATTGCTCAATGCAAATTTACATAGTGTGTAATAAAGCTCTAATCAACTTAACCTTAAGACAGATACAGTTACCTTTAAAAGTGCCTGTTTATATTTGTGTGTATGTGTGTGTGTGCGTAGTTGAAAAACCATTAAACTGGAGGACAAAAGCAATTAATTACAAATTGATTCTGACAGCAGAGATGCTCGTACAGCCTTTTGATTAGGACAATACAATTTTAAAATGTAAAACTTGGAAACATTCTTAAATCATAACATTAGCACATGCAATCATTCAGACTATGTCTCCAATCTTTTCCTCATACAGCTTGAAATAATTTGAGGAAGGAAATTTGAGAACCTCTGAAAATGATTTAAGAGTTCCACTTTCCATTTAATTTTTTTTTAATCTCCTTCTTCTTTGTGTCAAGCATAGATAGTTATTTTAATTTCAATGTCTGGCAAAGAGAGGGTGTATTTTCTCTAACATAACAAAAGATAGGCACATCCACAGACTGAATGATGAAATAATGCTGAAGTTGTAATGAGTTGGCATAAATACATTGGTACTTTCCTTGAAAGGCTTAGGTTGATTATTGATACATGGTTCTTTATTTTTCCTATAAAAGTTAAAGTATAGCTTGTACTATGTCTAAAGTACTATAGTGAGAAGTAGCTATGAGGATTCTTATGGTTCAGAGAACAACAGAATAGCAGAATCTTTATCATTCACAAGTTTTGGCCTGCTGTGGAACACATTCCACAGAGCATAATTCTCACATTCAGAATTGATTGTTTTTAAAATATATTTCTTACCTACCTATTTAGGGGAAGGAGAGTGTGTGATTAAATATATACTTTTAACATAATTTAAGACTGTGAGCCATAATCCTTCAAATCTACCCAAAACATTTTAGTAGCAACAAAACATAGTAGCAACAAGTCTTCAATGGACCTGCTCATTCTCAACCAGTGAGCAAGGATATGTCTACAGTAGCAGGGCTAAAGGATTCAATACTTCACTGGAAGCCTCAACTCTAAAGAAAATTAAAATTGTGGCATCTGTCTGTCAATCCTCTTCCCATAACTTCTGTTCCATTTAATCCAGAGTTACCAAAGTACAGGAGCCTCGAGCATTTTCAGTTCCTGCATGCTTCATAAGAAAAGCCCATAATGTCCATGTAAATGGCAACAACCCTACAGACACTTCCACAGAGAGACCCAGCTGCCACCAATTCTTTGTGGTGACTCCCTGGCCAGGAAGTCTGGGCAGGCTGTTCACCAGGGAATACATTTTTGCCAAAAAGCAAAGCGAAGAATATCGAGGGATCTTAACAAAGGTGACTTACATGGGTGATAAGGGGAGCTGCAGTTAGAAAAGCAAGGAGGTGTAGGAATATGAGATACAGAAAAAACAGGAAACAAGGCTCAATTCATTACACTCCCACTCCACTTGCAACAATTTTGTTTGTTTCATTTGTATTTTGTTTTTATGACTTGCAGTTGATCAACGCTGCAACTGCATATGAGTTTGGCTGTCTACATATAGACACACACACACACACAGGTACAATACATGACATACAAAAAAAGCTGTAGAAGACATTCTGCTTAAAATGCCTCACACAGAGTAATTACTTGGGACACCAACTGTCTAGAGGAAGAGACCACTGAAATACTATTAACAATAGTAGTGCAAACATGCCCATTATTTATGAAAATATTCACATATATAATGCCTGTGCATGCCCCAAGCACAGAACAGGTAGGGACCAGCTGGTTTCCTACAGCCACAAGCAGTTGCTCTCAGTGGCCACAGCCACATTTATGATGGCAAAATCCAGGCGATGGAGAAGATGCAGCTGTTCCAAAGACAACTGCAGTAGCAACTGACAGCCTTTTTAAGCTTCTGAAACGTTTTGGTTGAATCCTCCATTACCACAGTCCCTGACATTTTATTCTCTTGTCTGCAAAGTCACTGTGATACTGTCAAGTGCTGATCCCTTGAAATACGATGGTTTTTGCACACTCCTTTCTTACAAGAGAAAAGCTGGCCTTTGTGCAGATCTGCAGTGGCAGGCTGCTAAAAATAAGGATGCAATAGCCACTTAGGCAGATCAATTTAGCATGCTGAGAAAACTACAGAGCGAGGAGATACTCACTTCATACCCATAACCCTCCTAGAAATTGCAGATTAAAAAAAAAAAAGTGTTGTATTTAGGAACGGTTTCAAATTGAAGAGCTATAATAACCCTCTGAAGAAGCAGACTGGAGATAAATTATGCAACTGTAGTTGATTTGAATCAGATTTTGAGGGAACTAGGGAACTCTCCAGAAAAGGTATTTGCTCTGCAGTTCTTCACATTAATTAAAACAGAACAGAAGGTCATAATAAAACCTGCTATTTTGTAAAAAGCCAAATAATAAAGCCCTAAGAAAAAGGGTTATTTCAAAATGGAAAATAATGGGAAGGAGCGCCTTCTGCATATGTTGACTACTTCACAAGGAAATGTTAATTACTATTGTTGTATTGACATAAATGGTGATGAGGTGATTTATACCATCTGTGCATCTGGCTGTGTGGAAACATATATATTTGACCAGAACCGATTATATCAGCAGATTCACCGAACAAATGAAATTCCAGTTATAAAGCACAGATCAAGGATGTGCAGCTGTCTCAGAAATGTGAGCAAAGGAGCTACTGAATATGTGATTTGAATGGGCCATTAGCAGAAATAAATACATCAGCAAATGTGATAAAGTCAAACTAGCTACAGAACAAAACACAGAAATGTGAAAGTGAGTCAAATAGTACAAGTCTGGCAATTGTCACAGTGAGTCTGGTGAAGCAAATCCAACCTTGATTCACAGAACCTTACATATATTTACATATGCTTAAATTACATTAAATTCTTACATATGGGCAAACTTAAGCATTTACTGAAATTTCATTTACTTCATTAGGAGTTTTAGAAGATTGAATACATGATAGACTGCCTTTCCTAACTAAGGAATTTCTTTCTAAATTGGGCCCCTCTCTTTTGAGTTGGGGCACTGACATTAGCAAACACAAATTAAGAATTCTATAAATAATTGTGGTCTCAAGAAGATTGTAGAATTTGAGAATTCTTCTTGACAAGAATTTTACTTGATAATACATATTTGTGATAATTTGGGGGTGCAAGTTGAAACAGTAAAGAAATGTCAGGAAATATCAACCAGCGCTTCCTTATCATGAAAGATGGCAAATCAGCTATTTTAAAGAAGTTATATAAATCTCAATGCTTTGGGTTCTAGGAGCAGAAACCTAGAAAGCATACTTTTGCTGATCATCTCATGTTTTATCTTGCATTTGTAAGGCAAAATGACCCAAAACTCATAAAGACATCTTTCACCTCTACCATTTTACAATGGCAAATTATGAAACACAAATCTTCTTCACTTAGATCACTAAGTCAGGGACAAGGCCAGAACAGACAAGATCATTTTGAAGTACAAGGCTCAATTGGCTGGTTTGCAGGTCTTTGTGTCTCTGTTTGAGCTCTCATAACACAGGAACCAGAAGTCTGCAATCAGTTCACAGAGCTTTGAATGCTTGATGACAGCAGGTCACCGGCTTTCCACTGCTTCACAACCGAGAAGTACCTCAGATGCTTCGTGGTAGCTGTTAAACAGGCACCAGTTACAGACTTCCATCTTAAAAGCAGGAGCTTTACATATACAGCTGAATAATAGAGGAACTTGGCAATTCTGCTGGCTCAGCTGCTGCCTGACACGCAGCTGAGCTGCCCGTGTTGCAGAGCAGATGTTCCAAAGCAGGTGTCAGTAGACACTTATGGGTGGCAGCCACCAAGCCCTCCCAAAGCAGCGTTTTCCACTCGAGAGTTAAAGCCTCAAAGGAGCCATGGAATAACCTTGTTAATTCGATGCTTGATAATGCAAACATCTTAAAAATCCCACTCCGAAGTACGTCACTGCCTGGCACGCAGCCATGATTTCTCATCCAATTTCAGCGCATTAAGATTTTAATGGGGTTTTTTGGGGAAGCTTCTGCCGAACATTTGGTGTTACCAGCTCAGTGTTTAATCACACTTTCCTACAAGGAAATCGTGGTGATATTTAAACGTGCGAAAGAACTACACCTGATACAGCCTTTTTGTTGCCTCCTTACAGTACCTGTCCCGCGGAGAGCACCTGCAACAACCCCGGCACGACCGAAGCCTCTTACAAAAGGCTGGAGCGCTCTGCTAAAGACCCCAGCTCACCCCAGTACCCGCCCTAGGCGGCGAGACCCCGGCACCCATCCCCGCCACCGCCCCGCTTTCTCCGTGCCAGCTTTCCGGGGGGATTCTCGCTCGGCGGACTCCCGCCGCCGCAGAAACGAGAAGAATGGGGGGCTCGGGGCGCGGAAACTCGCGGTTCTGCCGCCCCCCGTGCTGGGCAGTCCCCCGCACGCCCCGGCTCGCCCGAGCCGCCCCCCATCCCGCGGCCA
>VZRZ01008040.1:1010983-1027962 GCA_013398175.1 Climacteris rufus
CGGCGCCCCGGGAACGCGGCCCCCAGGGACCGGCCGCCTGCTCGGCGGGGAACAGGGCTGGCGGCAGCTGTGCTTCGGGTAAATAGAGCAAGCGTAATGGCAGAAACTTTCAGGGCGAAACGAATTTTGAGTAGATTAAATATTTTAATTGCGTGGTGCGCACCGGTGCTGTATCTGTGCTGTTGGAAGCAATGCGGTGCACTTCCCTCCGTTAACAGCCAGGCTTTCCCTCTTTGTTTCCATCAAACTAAGAGCACAAGGGCGAACTACTTTGAGAAAAGCTTTTGCTCTTAAAGCAGCTGCTTGGCTCAGCCGAGGAACTCCAGCCTGTCAGGTTGCAAAGCTCCGGGTTGCTGCCTTTCTCTGAATTTGGGAGCGCCGCTATATCGTCCCCAAAGCGAGGAGGAGCACTGGTGTGACAGGGTGCACTGCCTGTCCCTGTGCACGTGTGTGTGGAGGGATTGGGAAGATGTGGAGAGCGGAATGTAGTACTGCAAAAAGAGAAACCTACTGAGCAATTGCCGTAGCAGCTCTAATGGTCAAGTCTGTTCCAGAAGCCAAATGGCTGGAGCTTTTTTCCTAGATAGCAAAAAGACATTCAATGTTACGCTTTCAGGGACACTGGAGCTATTTTTCTAGATTTTCTGTTTTTCTGTATGGAGATAATAAATGAAATATTTTCAGGAGTGCAACGGTTGATTTAAAAAGCAAATAAATAAGAAGAAACTGAAGGTAGGCTACTCTATGTGCCTATCATTCTTTGGACGTAGAAATAAAAAATTTATATTCTGCCCTGCTTTTACTGCAGTTTACTATTCATAACTTCCTCCCCTTGCCATTTATACCAGCACTTGATAACAAGACCACTCACAGTAATGTCTGAGCAGCCGAGAAGCAGAGGCAGGATAGTAGTCCAGGTGGAAGGCTGGCTCTGGAGCATCCATAGAGACCCATCCAAGTAAAGGTGGCTCGTGGGTGTGAACCTCCAACCTCAGTGCCTCCACATTGCTGTTATCATCCGTGGGCTTGGATTGCAGGGTCTTTTTCCTCTCCCTCAACAACCTCGTGAGCCCATGAATACAGCAATTTCCTGAATACGGGAATTTCAGCTGTACCTGAGGTGTGCAGAGTGATCTGGTGAACACTAGTCCCATCTTAAGTCTGTGGGTCTTGTTGTCTTATTGCTTGAATTATTGAGATTTAGGGCCTAGTCCATTAAAGGCTCTCTCCATCTGTCTACTTGTGATGTTCATAGTAATTCCCTGCATGGGGGGATGTGCAAGACTTTGATTTGATTAACTGAAGAGAGTTGAGCTCTTTTTGGCAATTTATGAGGTTTGCTTTTCACACGTGGAAGGAAATGATAATGTTTATCATTCTCTACACAACTTTATAAATGTTCCACAGTCTCTGTGGTGCCTCTGTTTCTATTATTTGAAAAGAACAGTAAGAAACAGGAAAACGGTGATTTGCTCTAGGTTTTAGAATTCACCTGTGCCAAAGCTTTAACTTGGAATCTAAGAATTTCTTGTATTTATCTCTGTGCTCCAGCCATGAGAAATTCTGCCTTTACTTCCCCTTTTGAAGTACAGAATTATGTTTAGGTATGTCCCAGTAATTATGAAAGGCGCCGAGAGAAAAAATTTAAAGTTGTATAAAGCTTCATACAATTTTCTCCTCTCCCAACCCTTCTAAATTCCTTTTTAGTGAAATACAACCATAACCATGCATTCTCCTGTGTTTCTTGCAGATTTTCAACCAACACAATGCTGAAACTCCCAAATTGGAACAAGCATTTCACAGAATGGCACAAATGGAACCTAATCTGGACCATGATGTATCATGGTTCCTCCTTCCATCATACTGGGCTAAAATGGTTGTGGCACTAATCTCCTTCCTCTGTTTTGCTAACAGCTATGATGGGGATTTTGTCTTTGATGATTCTGAAGCCATCATCAATAATAAGGTTTGTCTCTCCTTTTCCTCACACCCTTTGGCATAAATGGTCATAGGAAAAGAAATAATGCAACAGTTGATCTTTGTAGGCCTGAAAGTTTCAGCCTAGTAAAGAGTTCAGGTATTACTTTTTTTTTTTTTTTTTAAATTTCATTTTTCGATTTTGTTTTACTGATTTTTTTTTTTAAGTAATTCTGAGTTAAGGGTGTCTGTACATCGACTGCTCATAGGTCTAATTTTTTGCTTGTTTCTAAGTTAGCAAGTATGTACAGTAAACTTTTCTGGTACCCATGGCTGTTAATAGGAAGTTTTGTTCATTATCTGCTCAGGGTCACAGATTAATAAGCCCAGTGAATAAAGTTAGTCTGGTTGCAGGTACATAATGCATCACTAAACTGTTGTAAGGTGCAGGGGCTCTCCGGGTGTAGTTTATACCATAAAAATGTTACAAGAACAAGCAAAGGTCCCTTTTCCTATGCTCCTTCCCCACTTAAACTTCCTGTGATAACAGTATTTTTTTGAAATAGAGGCAGAGTATTCTTGTGCTCTATTTTAAAACTGACCATACATGCAATGAACAGACCTTGAAATGCTTGGAAATTAACATGTGACTCAAACAAACCTCTAGCTGAGATTCTTTTGACTTTGAGGAGTGAGTGTCTTCAATTGCTGAGACACTTCATAGGATCACATGAAGCAGTGAGTGAGCCTGTGCCCATGGATGGGTATTGGTGTTAAGGCTTTTATGCTGTTCTGGAAGGTACTTATTAAATGTTTAGAAAGAAAAGCACAGGATAAAAAAAATCACATTCATCTGTTGGTTCTGTTTACCTGAAGCCATGGGGTTACAATGAGGATAATCTGGAAACTCATGCTGCTAGAAGAACACAATTCACTTTTTTTTTTGCCTTGAACAAGATTTAGACTTAATGTGCCTTTTAGAATCATGCAGAATTACTCTTTCTTTAGGCACATTTCTATTTTGCATGTGTAAATCATCATACCTTCAGTTATAAATGTATGGGGGGAAGTACATCTGCCAACTTGGAAATCAGTCTCAAAGCTTTCAAGAGAATACTGTAGACAAATTAAAAACCTATAACATTGTTGTATGGGGTTTTTTATAAGCAGTATTGTATTTTAGATTGTACAGCTCCTGGCAATGTTTTATCCTTCAAAGTTTTGTTTGGGACCTGTTTATAATATTTTAATTTCCTGAAAGAATGAACAAAAGATTGATATTGAAACAAGGCAGGTTGTTGTTAATGTGCAATTTCCACACTTGTAACCTTATTCAATTTCTTTCAGTCTTTAAAAATGTTTCAATTTATCTGTGCAACACAACTTGCACCAGGATTCTAGCTGTTGGCAATGCTGAGAAATTCAACCAACTCCTTAAATAAATTAATTCATATGTAGTCTCTATGTTTGAAAAACAGGGAGGCTGATTCTATTTTTCACTTCCAAATCCTTTATTATTCTCTAGAAATTAAATGAGGGTTTTGTGACATTATCATTTAAAACATGGGTCATATGGATATATGGAAATTCAAAATCCACAAGAAAAATTCAGAGACAATGAGTTTACCAGTTTAATGGAGAGGGATATTATTCAGCAATGGCACAGTTTATTATACAAAGCATGGCATGTTTTATTCCTGTTTAATAGGAAAGACAGTAGTTGAAGTAATTTTATGGATTTACTGAGCATTACTACGATAGTATTTTCTTGGGTACCACACAGTGCCCTTTTTGTTAATTTACTAGCTGCCATCATCCCAATCTTTCATTTCTTTTATTGTTTTTATAGCAAAAGGTACACATTTAGTTGACCCTATGCCTACTGTATCATGGAACATTCCAATATTTTAGATTTCATATTTTATTGGAGTTAAAGGCTGTTTTCCAGATGCTTTCTTGTCACTTTAAGCAGCATTTTGACTGGTACACAACAGTGACTTTTGTCTTTCTTTATTTACTAGCTTGGCAAGACAAACAGCTGGATTAAGCAGAGCTTCAGACACAATATGTCATTTCTGTAAGCCTTTATATAGAAAAACTGACCTTTCTTCAAGGCTTGAACTCTGCTGTCTGTAAGCTGCTGCTAATCAAATATTTAGAGATTCTTTGATAGCTACTTTTGGTTTTTAAAGAGGAAATCATATGGAGCTTTTAAACAGCTGTGTCTCTGAGCAAACCATTCCTATTTTAGGGTAAGTTCACTAAGTAGGAAAATTAATGTAAGAAACTTTCTCACGGAACTTGGATATAAGAGCAAGATACACAATTGAAGATTTTTTAGGTCATATGGAAGTGTAATCACTAAGTAATTCCATGCATTCAGCTTTTCCTGCATTCTTCCGATGGAAGACAAAGGAAGACTGATTATAGCAGAATGGGAAATCAAGCCTTGTACATCTCAGATCCATTTCCCATCTCAAGTAGTTGAAGACCATCTGTGACATGGAAGACACACTTTTCTTTTTCAGTATTAAAATTTGTAATAGTATGTCTTTCATACACCCTTTCTTTGTCAAATGTCCACAAGGAGCAGTGCTGCTGGTTGGAAGAACAGTCTGAGAGCTACAACACCCTCTGATAACTGTCCCCTGCAGAGAACAAAGACTTCAGTAGATGTTGGTGTACACCCCTGTCCCAACTTGCCTCTGGAAAAGCTGCCTGTATTGATTTAGTGAGCTGCTCCTTGAGTGTGTTCCTGCTCTGAGTCAAATTATGACCTCTAGGGTTTGTGCATACCAGTGAGGAATGGAACAGGAATTTAGGTGCCTAAGGCTAAAATTGTGGTCCTGGGAGAAGAAAGAAATTTCTGGTTATTACTTGGCAGTAGAAACATCTGTGAGAGTGTGAAGAAATTTTTCACCTTTATAATTCTTAAGCCCAAATAGGATCCCCTGTGAGTCTTGATTTCTTAAGAATTTCCCTGAGAGTGCCTTAATTGACGGCTGCAGTCTAAGACTTTTCAGACTACAGTTTTAGTCCTGCTCTCTTTTATGCCTATTGATTAGTAACCTATTAGAGAATGCTTCAGTTCCTTTGACAGTGTGCTAGGAATTTTAGCTTATTTCCCCTTCCTAATTTTTTTTTGATCAGTTGTCTAATACTGGCCAAATTTGATCAAGTGATAGAAATAAATCTCATCTTGGGATTTCTTTTCTAATTTTTACTTTTGGATGGATGACAGTCAGAATATGTTAAGAGAAAAGCAAGAAGAAATGAGTTAAGCTCAGTTTAGCAGCAGGCAGTGATCAGGGTTTGGCAATTTGACTGTAATTTGGGAATATGGGCTGCTTTGTTGGCAGGCCAAAAGTACTAGCTAAGGGTGAGATGGAAGGTACTGGAGACCACAGGAAGTGCTCAAGATATGTAGAAGCAAGTGAGGTGGTAGCAGCATTGGAGAGGAACTGGAATTAGTAAACTAAGGGAATTGCAGTGGGGGAATCTTGTAAGTAGATGGAGATGTAGCAGTGATAAGACAGGGGCACCAGGCTAACCTTTCATGGGGTTAGCAAGCCAGTTTGTCTGCTTTCTTGTGTTTGTATTGACTTGTTAACCTCCTTTGGCTTGTTTGGTCTCTTAAATAATTTCAGGACAGAAGGGGTGGGTAAAGTAACTTGTTGATTGCAGGTGTAGTACTAGCTAGTACAGTTTTGTTTATAGGTTCTGTCTCAAGTGTCTTTAGCCTGCATGTACCTTGCTGTAGCATAAATTGGAATTTAATTGCATTAGGGAAGCAGAAGAGGGGCAAGTATACACTGGTTTGAGCTTCCAAGCTCGTCCTCATAGAAAACTGAAGCAGCTGCTACCAAGATCCTTATTTTTCCTCTCTAAAGTGTATGCTTTCCATTTAATAGCCTGCATTATTTGCATTCTTTCATTATCAGAATGGCTTTGAGATAAAAGAGAAGAGCAAGGAAGACTTTTTCTTTGCAGTGTTGGTTTTTTTTTTAATAGGGACCTATTGCACTCCAAATTAAAATAATTCATTAGTTTTCTGTCTTTTACTTTTGATCTTTTAGAGCAGTTTATAGAGATGTTAATTCTTGATTTCATGTATTAAGAATTAAAAAAACCCTCAACTACTTGTATAGTCCTGTGCAGAGTAAGGCTTCAAAAAGATCTAATTGTTGTTTCCTACCTTTAGTGTCCTTGCTTTCATGCTTTCATTGGTAGTTATGCTACTGACACTGGTACAAATACAGCTATTTTGCAGCAGTTTGTAGTTGGCCTTCTTCTCAAGATAACCTAGATGTAAATCAAAGGCTTTTTACAAAATTATATGGTGAGGAGGTTTATGTGTTTCATATCTCAGCTATTGACCAGATTATAAACTGATGTGACTATGCCAAGCTCTAAATTTCATGTAGTTATGCCTACTTACAGAATCCAAGATCATGGCCTTTACAGTGACAAGCATTCAAGATGTGACCTTCATTGCAAACTTGAGTACCTTGGGTCAAATGTCAGCAGTGAGGCAACAGAACTCCTGCTATGTGTGCTCTGTTGGTGTGAGCTTGTATTAGTTAGAGTCTGTTTGTGCTTTAGCTGCTTTGAGCAAAGGAAAAATGTTAAGAATCTGGTAATTTATTGTTTCCTTTTAGGACCTCAGGGCAGAAACCCCACTTGGTGACCTGTGGCATCATGACTTTTGGGGTAGCAAACTCAGCAGCAATACCAGTCATAAGTCATATCGACCGCTAACTGTCCTAACTTTCAGGTGAGACTTGTATTTTTACTTGAGGTCTGGATATTTTTTAGCCTATATTCGATTTTTTAGCCTATATTTAGCCTATACTCGATTGAATTTAGGGAGGAGGCAACTGAAGAGGAGAGAAACAAAGTATCTGGAGGGTAGTTGGATACCTTTCCTGTATATGATTTTCAAGGTCACTACCTTAATCTCAAATTGAGTATTAATTTTCCAATTGTTTCTTTCCCAGAGTATACATTATTTTGACATTCTGTATTTCTATGTACCTTTCAGAGATTTCATCTTATGCTCTTCCATACCTGGTATTAGGGGCAGTGTGGTTTAGTATGTCACAACGTCAGAGAAGTAGGAGGTGTATGTTCCCTTCAGTTAGCCATGCTGCTATTGTAGTTTTTGTTCTCTGCTTCCCTGCTGACCTGTCAAATGGTTTATTTTATAAATAGCATCAAGGTACTGTGGCCTTTTTCCAGCAGCTCACTGAGTAGTCTTCCCACCTCTTGCCCCCAATATTCTAAGTTAAGTGAGGATTTATGTCTGAGAATCTTAGTCAGGGAGACGTCTGCATATATATATAACTTGCTGGTTTTGTCAAATAACTAAAGATTTAAGAGGCTTACTTTTGTAGATGCTTAGCTCATGTTTTTTTTGCACAAAGATTTGAGCAAAAACAGTAGACCACATAGAAATTTGGCACAGTGCTGCAGAGAATCTTTGAGGACTCAGTCCTAAATTTCTTTATTTTCCCCATATGACTCAGTGGTATCAATGGGGACCTGGTGCTCGTTCTGCAGTTGTCCATTCCAAGCCATGGACTAAGTAGAAGAAGTATTTCCACTCTTAGTCTTCATATTCAAGCAAAAACTTCAACTGTTTAGTGTGGTGTCAGTGTTTTAAGTACACAGAGAGATGACTTTCACTGTCTATTGGGCTTTTTTCACATTTTCATCAAGAAAAATATGCAACTGAATAGAATGTGTCAGAGTCCTAAACCTATTAAAGCTTTCACTGAATTACACAGCACATGCTTTCCTTTTATTTTCAAGGTCTCTGGTGTATTCCACCTCTGATAACATTCTGGTTAGTTTAAAGAGTGAACTGGGATATTATCACTACTATATCTGAAAATATAGTTGAGCCTGTGGAGATGGTCCATAAAATGCTATTTTCACAGAAAATGGGTTTCCTTAATTTCCCCAAGCTCCAACTATGTGTATCATATTTATAACAGGTTTTTAAATAGATTTCATTTATGCCAGGTGCAGATTGACCAAATGAACTATATAAAATCCCCTATTCAAACTAAGTTTCTGTGTATCTTACCTACTTATAAAAGTATATGGATAATAACAAGATGCTTCCCCCTTTTCTTCTCAGTCTCCATTTTACTGCAGAGTTCCTATCATGAATGGGGGTTTAGACTGAATTTTCACTTACACTTCCTCCCTATTCTAATGCTTGTATGAAATGTCTTTAAGCAGTCTCATGTATTAGTTACTAACATGTGCTAACTGACTGCTCTCTGGATGGATTCTGATTGTACCCAGATGGTTTCCACATTGTCAGCCCAAATGCTAGGACCCCTTTCAGATAGAATGTCAGTGGAAATCATAGTCTTAGTGCATATTAGTTTCCTCACTGTGTGGATTTAATTAACATAATTTCATCAAGTTGGCTGCTCTTAAACCCAGGGGTATCCCCCCAGTAGGCTGAGTTGTTTATCCCCAGGACACTCCCATGTTGCAACACTGAAGTTACTCTGTTGACCAAAAGCCAGTTCTACATAACTATAGATATGATTAGCATAATAGAATTAACTCATGTTTTGGAGAGGACAGATACTGTATCCATATGATATTCCAGATGAACACCTTGGAGTAAAGACTGGGACATTGTTTCTATCTGATTGTGGTGGCTAAATGGTAACACCGTGTGTACTGAGATGTGTCAGCTTTATATTTATGTGCATGTGTCTAATATGGTCTTGCTATGAGGTTTAGTTTTTCTGTTTGTGTGTTTCTAACCATTGTTGTAATTCCTAACCTTAATATTTTTGTTTCTGTACAGAATTAATTACGTTTTTGCTGGAGGCTTCTACCCAGTCGGTTTCCATGTCATCAATATAATACTGCACTGTATTATCTCAGTGTTGATGGTTGATGTGTTCTCCATATTATTGGGTGGGCTGCAGTTCAGTCATAAAGGAAGACGGCTAAACCTGGCTCCAAAGTCCTCTCTTCTTGCTGCTTTGCTCTTTGCTGTACATCCCGTGCACACCGAGTGTGTAAGTATCGAATGATTGTCCCCAAAGGTTGTTATTTTAGAAGTTCTTGACCATCTTGACTAATTAATTCTGTCATAGCCTTGTACTCTACACATTGCTCTTGTATATTCTTAATGCTTCTTTTGGCATGTCTTATTAGAACAATCAAATATTATGGTTAGTACGTCCAAGGCTTGTAATTCCACTGGGCTAGACCTTATTAAAGGAAGATAAATCTTTTAAGTACAATAACTAAAGGGGCATAACACTATACTACAGAGTTTCCCTAACTGCTGGATTTCCCTAATTACTTTCCATCTCCATTTGCATTGATAAAAAAAACAGAGAGAAAATTGGAGTAGGGACATTATGTGAACTTTGTATGTGACTATTAGAATACTTCATCCAGTTTTGCACCCATGCTGCAAGGACAACACTGGGAAAAATGGAAAGAGCTCAGAACAGCCATGAAAATGATTAAAGGACTGGAAATCATCCTGTTTCATGAGAGGTCAAACTCCATGGGTTTATGTTTTTAATATGAAGGAGAAGATTAAAGGATTTAATTTTTTTTAATCACAGTCTATGTACATGGGAAACACAAATTTTACAGTAATGGGCCCTTTAATAGTGCAGGCAAAAGCAAAGATGTAAAGATGCAGAACAGAAACATGACATATGTATGGAAATAATTTACAATACCTGACCAAAACTCAAAGTCCCTGTGTGGAAATTCTGGTGAAGAGAAGATGATGTTCTTAGAAGCTCTTGTGCACTTGTAGCCAAGAAAATCTTACAGCCTTATAGCAGTGGGCTTGCTGAATGTGGTCACAGCTTTCTTGATCTTATAATAATGAATAAATGAAATATAAAATTATCACGATTTTATATATTTTTTAGGAATTTTTTTAGGTTTTTGTTAGAGTTTGGAAGATCTGTGCTACAGAAAAAGTCCTAGCTTTAATTTTTATTTTGTCCTAACAATGCACCTTCTTCTATATAGGTGGCACTGATTTTTCATTTATTCTCAACATGCCATGGTTTTGGCTTCTTGCATTGACCTTGCACGTATTGAAGACCTAGAGATGATGCAGAGTTATGTATCAGTAATTTGGCACCTCTTTTGGCAGTGTGGCTAAAACATCTTGACAAGCATTCTGTGGTGTTTGCTTGCCTGTACAATAACTTCTTTGTGAGAGTGCACTGTGTCAGAAGGGCCCCTCGTATTTGTTCTCCAAAACCAGTTTTAGATGTCAGAGTAAAGTAAAACAAGTCTTCGGTGCTTTTGATGTTCTGACATGTAAAAATAAATCTTGCTTGAGTCTTAACTTTGTAGTAGACCTACTATTGACTCCTTTATCAATATCCATAATTTTATTCTTCATTCCATTTGACTCTAAAAATATATCTACATCAGCATGCAAATATTAATAAGCCCTTTGTCATGTCAAATAAATTACAAGTGATGGGGTCTGCTTGCATATTTGAAGTTTGAAGACTTGCATATGCTTTGGGCAAACATTGGAAGAAGAGGAGGGAAAAAAGTAGCATGCTTATATATCATGCCTCTTCTAAGATCCAGGAATGAACAAAAGCCTCTAATCGTTTACATGCTGAATAATAAATATTGCTGCAGTGAAACAGTCACTATACTGCTACAATTCTAGAATGAGTGTGTCTGGCAGCATCTCTTATAAAGCATTCTTTATGATTTTAAACCTGGTGTGAGTTTTAAGTACCATGACATCCAGGTTTTGAAAGGAGATGACATATTTTGACATAAAATTGTGAAGAATCCGTCTGTTTGCTGCTTTGGGTTTTGGTGTATACAGCAAAACAAACTGTCATGTAAAACAGATCTTGAAAGGTGTAATGCTTTCAGTACCTATGAAAGGAAAACACTGTAATTTTTCTACCTGCAAGTAAATACTCTTTTGCTATAGTTCTCTGCTCTGAAAAAGGCCTATTCTTTGTAACATGTCAGTGATGAAATGCTAAATGAATCCTGGGCATAAGAATGTATCTGATACTAATTTAAAACTGGCTTGTTTTTTTTTTTTTTTGTTTTGTTGTTTGCCTTCTTACCAGAATCCCTATGCCTTATTTTGCATTTCAGGTAACATTGTACTTTTGGAGTCATCTGAGACTGTGTGTTTTATTAGTCCCTTAATCTCTTTGTCCTAACAAGTGGACATTTATTTTCAAAAATGTGTCAGTTCACCTTAACTTCTATCTCATTAGCAAGAGCAGCTTCTGAAGCAGAATGACACTTCATTATTTTCACCTTTCAAAGCACTCCACAGCTATTGAATTAATTCTCCTAATTCCTTTTTATGATAGAAAAGAAGCAGAGAAGTTCAGTGCATGGGTTTAGATAAATCAAGAAGTTTTTCTGAATGAATTTAGAAGTCCAACAGTTTTTTCTTTTATGATGTTCAAGTGAAGCTGAGGGTAAAAGTGGGAGAGAGTCTCTGCAGTGGAATCAGTCATATTCTCATGCCTCTACAATTCTCTTTCTCTGATGTTGTTTAGAAATAGTTGCTCCATCATGTTACACTGACGCAAAAGATGCCCTTTTCCTTTTTACCTTCCTCTTTTTGTTCCACACATAAAATGGACAACTGGTGTACTATACAAGAACTGAAGTTTCTGCTTTTGTCCCTGAAATATGATCACAAAAAGTGAATTTTAAAAAAAAACCTGTAGCTGTTCTGCCCTCCTTCAGAAAGGCCTCTGTACATCTCTGGAAAACGTGGAACTCGGCACTCTGGGAGGTAGAGCTAGACTGAAAAGTAAGGGGTGTTTCCATGATCCTTGCTCTGGGTGGATGTTCCAGTGGTTCCAACATCAGGGCCTATGCAGTCCCCTAACAGCCCCATGTTATTATTTTCACCAAAAAATTGTGGTGTATCCTCAGGCTTGTGTAATTGAGAATTGAAGATCAAAAAATATCTTGCTGTATCTCAACTAGTTATTGTAAATACAGTTTAGGGGCTTGGACCAAAGCTTGCTGATAGCCCTGAGCTTGCTCTTGATTTAAATAGGCTGGCACAGATCTGGAGGTTCCAGGATGTGTGTCTCATTTTATTTTGCATTAGTACAGCTTCTGTTTCAAGATGCATTTGAAGGTAGTTCTAATGCAATCAAGTAATATAACACAAAAAACTGCCAGAGGGGAATTTTTTCTGAATCTGCAAGCTGGAAGCTCTTTGTCCATTCTGAGTGTTCAGACTGCAGTTTGAAGGCTGGCTTGGCTCCTGAAACTGAGCACTCCTGATTTGTGTTTCAGCAGAGCTGCCAACTTAGTTGTGGTTCAGGATGTTTGGCTTCAAAGCCATGTAATGGCTTCAAATTGAAAGAGAGTAGATTTAGATTGGGCATTAGGAGGCAATTCTTTACTGTGAGGGTGATGAGGCACCGGCACAGGTTGCCCAGAGCTGTGGATGCCCCATCCCTGGAAGTGTTCAAGTCCAGGTTGGATGGAGCTCTGAGAAACCTGGTCTAGTGAAAGGCAGGGGGTTTGGAAACTGGTGGTCTTTAAGGTTGCTTCCAACCCAAACTGTTTTATATTTTCATGTTTCCTAAGGGTTTTTCATGTTTTCATGTTTACTGAAATGCAATCTGATCCAAAAAGCAGATGGAATCATGTAGTCTAAATTTTACTCAGTTTCTTTTTCTTAGAAAGTTTTTCATGAAATAAAATTTTCAGAAACTAAAGCCATTTAATTTATGCAGTTGATATTAAGCAATACGCACAATAAAAATTTGGATGCATCTTAACTGGATATAACTAATCCAGGAAACCAAGTTAAAGAAAAGAGAATGATAGTTATACTCTATTATATATTTCACTTTGTGTGTGTATGTGTACCTTTACCTCAGCTTTTCTGAGAATAAAAATCTGATTTTTTTTTTTTTTAAGGTTGCTGGAATTGTTGGCAGAGCAGACCTACTGTGTGCCCTGTTCTTCTTGTTGTCATTCCTTGGCTACTGTAAAGCATTTAGAGAAAGTAAGCATTCTGTTTGCCCCTTTAATTTCCTGTTGTGTGTACATTTTCAGCATTTGTACATTTCAGTGAAGTGTAGCAAAATTTAAAATGTCAATTTGATTTGTTTACCCTCATAAAATACATTTTTTAAACATATCCAGCTTTAGTAGCTATTTATTGTTAGAAATTCTGAAAAGGTTGCTGTCCCGAATTCCTGTTAAACACTGAACTTATTTTAGGAAAAGTCCACTTTATGATACACTTATTTGCTGAATGTTTTAGAAGGGTAATGAAGTATTTTAATAAGTGTTTTAGAAAGAAATCAAATCTATAAATGTATATTCTTAAATATTTTAAAACTTTATGCCGTTATGTTGGCATGTCTTAAAAGGGAATCAACTTTAGGAACCTTACTTGTATTTTTAATGAATTTTTAAGAATTAGTCATATGACTAAGCCTTCTAAATTCCTGCAAAATGCAAGTGCTGGCATATAATGCTGAATGTAGTATTACTCATAGGGTTTCTGTAAGACAGCTGTGTTTAACATGAACAATTCCTTTCTAGATGTTTTTTCAAGTGAGCTTTTAGATCTCTGGTATTATTTGATCTGAATGCAGGTTGGCAATTCAAATACAGTTGTGAGAAATTATCTTGGGGCTCTGTTAAATAAGCACACAAGAATGCTTGAGTTTATGACTATGGAAAACTATGCAGGACGTGCAAAAAATGTGCTCTACCACAGGAAATATGGGAATCATTTGGTGAACCCACAAAGAGCTGTGTTGTGCAGTGCTTGTCTATCATTCCATTGTAATAATTAACCAGAGCTGGCAGTGGATTTCAGAGGTACCTGAGCAGGCTTTATGTGGTCTGGCTTAACAAAGTAGTTATGGCATCACAGAGACCTTAGTGTAGGCTGAGGGGAGTAAGTTAGTCCACAGGGAGCTGTAAGATGCTGTAAATAGCTGCTGCTAGTTCAGTTTAGATTGTCTGGAAGTATTGTGCATATTTCTTCTGCTGATATAATAAGTTTTACTTAACCTTTGCCACTTGAAATGATACTTAGGGTGATTCCTGTTCACTTCTGATATGTTTTTCTTCCCTTTGAGTGGGTTTCATTTCTTTGAACTGAACGAATGATTTCTTGATGAAAATCGACCTCGGGTTCTCACTTGTTTATTTATTCTTTTCTCACCTATTTTATGGATATGACTGTGCTTATGATGTTTCTTCTGTTAGTGGTAGAGAAAGTTAGCCAAATGAAAATATGGGCTATGTGCTTTCCAATGTGTCAGGTAGACATACATGGCAGGGATAATAATTTCTGCTTGAAGTACTCAAGAGCCAAATTTTTAGTATGACCATTGGAAACAATTTTATAGGACTCTAATTATTTTGTTATGAAGGACATCTCTGGAATGATTAAGGATGTGTGTTCTGGTTAAGGATACTCTTCAATTTGTGAAGGCCAGTTTGATAGCTTTTAGAAGTCACTGTCAATTTTATAGTATTCTTGGACTGAAATTTGTGTCATTGATACAGAAAAATGAAAATGTTGTGAAGACAAGATACTAAGCAGCACTTACAGGTTTTTATTGGACATTACATCATAACAGGGAAGGAGCTGTGTCTTTTAAGTAATTTTGCCAAGGAAAACTGCTGTCTGCCAGCATTGTCTTTCAGATCAGTTTTCAGTGTTTACTGTCACCTTCACTGCCTGCTTTTCCCTCTCAACTTCTTGAAGAAATTTAGACTTTTTGTACACAAGAATTTGTATCCAAGTTACATACTTGAGTCTTTAACCTTCATTGCTGCAAAGGCACTCTGCTGACTTGTCAACCAGGAGCTCCAGACCTTTTTCTGCAGAGCTGCTGCCCCTAGGCCTTAATTGCTGCATGATGCTGTGTTTGAATGTTATGAGGAACATTCCTCCAACTTGTCATAGTGCCTCCAAACAACAGTCCTCTTCACCACTGTACCCACATATCCTCTAGCTGAACCCCACCAAAGACCACAAGAAGTCTTTCTTACTGCCCTTATTATAATCTTTTCTTTCCTTTGTGGAGGGGAGGTTGATCCAACCTACAGCTTGTGTAGGGAAGAGGAGTGTCTGTATTGGAAAGGGCAGCTACAAAGAGAGTGGAGGCTCTCTCTTCACAAGGATCTAAATGATGAAGACAAGGGCAATGGATGCAGTTGCACTGGGAGAGGTTTCACCTTCATATAAGAAACAAATTCTTTACAGCAGGAACAATCAAGCACTGCAACAGTCTCTCCAGAGGTGTGGCAGAGTCCCCATGACTGGAGATTTTCAAGATGCATTTGGACAGGGTGATCTCCTCCAGGCTCCCTTTTCCACAAAAGATTGGACAAGATGATTGCTGGAAGCCCCTTCCAAACTGAGATGCTCTTGTGATTCTTAGTATGAAAAGCTTTAGGAAAAGGTAACCAAGAATGGGGAAGTGGCTGTAGTAGACTATGACTCTGCAGTGGCTTTGTAAAGTAAAAAAAAAGTTTTACCCTTGCACACCTCCATTTTGGTAGTACAAATTTCCCTTTGTGAACAGATCTTCTAGCCATCCTCAAACAATAGGTTAAATAAGGAGTAGAGAACTTTTTATCCAATTTCAGCTGAATTTGATACTGCATATCTTAAGGGAGTCAATGACAGCAAAAACTCTTAATCCCAAATGTAAGCTGCTCTGACTGTAGGTAAAGAACATGCATTTTTAAAATATGCACATAGAATTTAAAGAGCAGACTTAGACAGTGTCTCCTGAGCAGCAAGGAAAAAATTCCTTTTCTTCTCTTAGAATGTTTTCCTTCTGATGTCAAATCCACAAGATCCAGAATGTCTGTGATATCACTAATGCATGTTGGTAGTTCTAGTGCGAGTTAAGAGCTGTTATTACATCATTTTCTAGGTCAATACAAGAAGGTAATTTATTTTTGTGAAATAGTCTTTGTTAGTGAGAAGGAAAGGGAGAAAACAACCAAAACCCCCTCTGTGTATCAGGCTTATGTTCCTAATCAAATAGAGCTGCTCTATGATGATCCTACACAAAAGTGGGTTGTACCAGTTTGTTCTAACATCCTATTTCCTGGATAAAAAGAAAAACCTGCTGGTTTTTTATATATTAAAGGTGAGTATGACCCTAAACTGTAGGTCAGCTGCATGTGTCCTTGTTCCTGGATTTGACTGTCACATGTATATAGAGCTTCACTCACCAAATTTTTACAAGGAGTAGGAGAAGAACTATCAAAGGATGATATTTTTAAATTATTTTATATTTTTAAATCGTTACTAATAGAGGCATGGTAGTGTGTGTCTTTTGGAGCAGTTAAAAGAGGGTAGAACTCTTTAAGAGCTCCAGGATTTGTGGGCTGCATGTATTGTCTTTTGAATATGGTTACCAAAACATGTTTGATGCCAATTTGTTTTTGTTGAAGAACTTTAGGTGAGCATCAGAGTAAAACAAACATTGAAAAGCCTGAGTTGATGCTACTGATATGGTTGGGTCAGTAACATACACTGTTTGGCTACCAGCAGCATCCCAATGCTATGATCAGACAGATTATCTAAGTCTTTAATAAAGAACCTGACTATTCTTGCAGCAGGGCAATGTGAAATTTGTGTATAGCCCAGTTCAAGAAATCTGTTTGTTTCACTAATGTAGACATAGTTGATGAATTGTCATTCTTAAAGAAAATGGGTCAAAAGTCACGTGTGAGAGACTGGTTAGTGCTCATTTTCGCTTCAGAAAATGATTGTAAGGATTTATATTTTTTTGTGTGTGGGAGTAAGAACTCATAAAACATCTGAGGAGGATTTGGAAGTACTATGGGGAAGTACATATAATAGTGAAAACAGTTAGGAGGTCAGAAAAATATCGGTGTCAGGCTGGAAAACTTCCAAAGGAAAATAACGATTTTTGTAAAGCTCAAGATATACTGCAGCCTGTTTGCCTGATTTATTTGTGGTTTCGGTGGATTTTTGTGTAGACAGTTTCTTCTAGCCAGAATCTGTAGCTTTTTTTTTTTTT
>VZRZ01008040.1:1028021-1065388 GCA_013398175.1 Climacteris rufus
TTTTTTTTTTTTTTTTAGTAGAAGCATTTAACACACTATGTGGGCTATAATTATGTCTTACTGAAGTTCTACAATTCTGTTACTTTTTCCCAATATACAGTTTTTGAAGTTACCATCTCTGATAGGATAACATTTATAATTGCAAGGAACTAATCTGTTGTTCTCATTCTGTCCTGCTGTTTTAAACACAACTGTTGGGGACAAATCCACTGCATAGGCTTTGGAGACAGCAAGAGCTGACAACTGTTTAGGTATGTTCTGAAGGGAATTGTGGGTTATTAACTTTGTTGAATTTTAATGCAGCTTCTCTGGGAATTCATAAGGCAATTTAAAACTGCTGTAGTATTCATTTTGCCTTCCTTTATCTTCAGTTTTGACAGTGATCCAGTTGCATGTATTTGCCATCTGCATTGGCAATCTCTGAGTAACAAAATGAGGAGTTCATGGCTTGGTCCCTGTGAATAATACTGGTCTGTATATTAAATAGGGGATCAACTCTTTGTTCATATGCTATGACCTCTGAAAATTACTTCATTCTGGTTGTGTATTGCTGTTTTGTTGTGTTCTGTGTAGTTGTCCATTAATCATCTACTGGTGAAGTAGATGTGAATTAGCATGTGAAGTAGACTATAGTGGTGAGTTTTGTGAATATTGGAGGTTTGGATTATGGAAGTTTTTCCTACAGATTTGAAATATTTAAGTCTCCTGTGTGAAAGATGTGAAGATATGGGGAATTTGTTAGCTATTTTGCAGTTGGTCAAGAGGTGTTTACTGTTGTTAAACATGTGGGCCCAGATTTTTCAACTGTGTGCCCTACTGTTCATAATTGAACACATTGGGAGGGAATAGTTGTAAGTGGAAAAACCTAACAATTTTATGATTTTAGTGGGCTGAGGAAAAACAATAGCTTTTTTTTTTTTCATAGAATTAATGCTAAATTTTGCCTCTCTGAGATGTTCTAATTCAGTGTAGTCTGTATGTAATGAGTTTGAGATGGTTGGATATGTTTAGGAATGTCATTTCCTACTGCAATTTCATTATTAAGTGAAACACAGAGCTGAACTGCAGTAGTATGCACATTTGGAGATCCACAAGGAGATCTTGGGCTTAATTTAATTCTAAAAGTGGATTCTTATGTGATCTTTTAAGACTAGGTAATTCTTCTCCCTTTGCTTAGCAATTCATGAGCAGGGAAAACTTAGACCCTGGTTAGAAAAGTATTTGTAGCAGTTTAGTTGGAAGACACTATGCCCACAGACAAGGTACATTGATGGAATATGTAAGTGTGAGCTATTTCAGTTGAAAATTAAAACTTCCTCAACATCACTTACTTGGCTTTAACCTTCAAAGGAGTAGGTGCTTCCACAGAAGTAATTATTGTGTTTCACGTGAAAATGGTGAATTTTTAAACTGCTCCAAGCTGTCATTGGGCTGACCCTAAGTTGCTCAGCTGGGTTTGAAGAAGATGCTGAATGTGTCTGAATTGGTAATAACTGGTTCAGGTATTGTTAGTTTGACTTTACAATACAACTGAACTTGGTGCTCTAAATGTAGCATTTTCTTCATATCCTTTAGTTCTAAGGAGTTTGTTTTTACTGACCTGTGGATTTAGGACACCAGAAAATAAGGTCTCTTGAAACAGGATTAGCATTTAGGAAGACAGAGTAGAGGTGCATAGTCAATGTGTTGCTCATAAATTTAGGATCAGTCAGTTCTACTTATAGCATTTTTTTGTATGCATCCTTGTTCTAGAAATGCTTCTACTTAAGTCTAGCAGTCTAAATGGAGGAGTTCTCATGGTTTTTTTATGGTTTACATAGGTATTCTATTGAGTCCCCTAAACTTTCAGACTTAATGTACTCCTAAGGAAGGACCATCTGAGCAACACTTTTTGGTTTTGTGTAGAAACACTGTATTTTTCCAGCTTAAAAAAAAAATAAGCGAGTACTCTATTTCTTTGGCGTGCTTACAATTTTGTCCATCTGCTAGAGTGGCAAAATGCCCACTCACAATATGGTGTACCAGTTTCAACCAGGCATAGGTGCCAATGAAAGATTGGTTTCGTTTTCTGACACAAGATTTTTCTGGTGGGAAGCAGCGCCATATTAGGGGAATATGCTTTGTTAGACTGATTACTTCTGTTGGCATGTGTATATCTCATAATAAGCACTTATGCAGTGCTTTACATTTTCAAATCGCTGTTAAAAAAATTTAAAATTGAAAGTATTGCTGAATGACAGTCTTTTGTATCTATTTTTCCAGCTTAGTTTACTGAGATTTCTGCAGTGGGGGGCGGGGAGGGGATGAAGGGGTATTGTGCATATTGACCTAGGAACAAGCACAAAATAAAATGTTTCTTAATTGAAACTCCTTCTCTTTGAAGTTTAATCACTGATGAATTTTAATAATATTACAATTCTCTGTACAACTTTGTTGATTTTTTGAGGCTGCAAAAGAAAACAAAGGAACAGAGATTATGGTTTTCAGGAGGAGATCTTGATTACAGAATCACAGAATGGTTGAGGTTGGAGGGCCCTTGAGGTCACCTGAGCTGACCTGCTCACACAAGGTCACCTAGAGCCAATTGTCCAGGAGGCTTTACTGCAGGATTTTGCAGTTCCCCTCATTAAACTATATGAGGTTCCTGCCAGCCCATTTCTCCAGCCTGCCAAGGGCCTTCAGGATAGCAGCACAACCCTCTGGTGTATTGGCCACTCCTCCCAGCTTCTTGCCATCAACAAATGTGCTGAGGGTGCCCTCTGCCCCATCTTCCAGGTTATTAATGAAGATGGTGAACAGGACTGGACCCAGTACTGACCCCTGAGTACACTGGCCTTTAAGCAGATTTTGTGCCACTGATCACCACCCTCTGGACAAGCCATTCAGATAGTTTTCTGTCCATTCACTGTCTGCAGGTCCAGCCTGTACATCAACAGCTTCTCTATGAGGATGTTATGGGAGACTATCTCAAAGGCCTTACCAAAGTCCAGGTCTTTGATGCTCATTATTTGGGTCTTTCATTATTTCTCTTTTGCTGGGTGTTTTTATCATCTTTGAGAGTCCATGCTTTAGCTTGGCTTCACTTGGCATGCTGAAACATTTCTTGCATCTGAGACTTGGGATGTTTGCAAGAAGACAAACCTGTTTCTGCACAACTTTGAACATGTGCCCATTGAATGGCTTCGATTTTCTTTTATTGGCTAGACCATTTCTCTGGGCCAGGTTGGATGGGGCTCTGAGCAACCTGGTCTTGTGGAAGGTGTCCCTGCCCATGACAGAGGGGGTTGGAGCTAGATGATCTTTAAGGTCCCTTCCAACCCAAGTCATTCTATGATTCTATAATTTTTTCCAGTTTGTCAATGGAATTCTGACTTCTCCTTTGTGTGCTTCCTGGCCATTGCAGCCTGGCAGTGCTTTTGGTCTTAATAAGCGTATTTCTTATTCCATCATCCAGGTGGAATAAGGACAAAGGAAGGAGCCAATACAGAATGTTATCTTTTTTTTTTCACAGCAAGTTAGTATCTTACTGTAGTCTTCCAGCTGTTGTTTGTACCTATTCTATAACAAATTCATGCAGCCCATATTTTTTCCTGGCATATTTCACACTGTTTCTGGTGGTATTCATATGCCTGGTAGGCATGTAGACATTGTTTTATTTTTTTCAAGCTCCTGAATTCTCGTGTGTTTTTGATGATTTCTCAGAGGTGAAGGTTGAGGTTACTCTGGGTTATGTAGAACCCATTGGAGTGAATTTAACCAAAATTTAAAACAGCTTAACTTCTCTATGAATTCTGCGTCTTGTAGTTCACTATTTTTGCTTTTGTTCTTCCTCCCTTTCTGCCGATACTGTACATGCCATCTGATTGCAACTGACCTTTTTGTGATAAAATGAAAGAAAAAGGCACCAAACACTTCTGTTTTTTCATGGCATTGTCCATTTTATTTCCTAATGAGTACTGGAATAGCTCCTTCCTCACTACTCTTCTTACTAATACATCTATGGAATTTTGGGGTTTTGTTCTTTACATACATTACCTTTTCTCGTTTTGTGATGTGACTTTTCCCTGGGTTTTTTTTCTGTATGAATGTGCTGCTTTTACACTTGTCCTCGATGATTTGACCTAGTTCCTTTCTCCTATTCCTGTTATGTGTTGAACCATGAAGGCATTTGTGAATTACCAGCTGGTCTCTTACTATATATACTTCCCACTGTCTTCCAAGTTAAGATAATTTGTATTTGTGTACTGAATACTGCTTCTCTGGGAAGTACTTAGTTGTCCTGACTTCTTTCCACTAGAATTTGGTTCTGAGAAGAAGAAATCTCTCAACAGAAGTCTACTTCCATAAACTCAGTAAAGTCCCTTGGCTGTCTTCACTATTTTCCCTTTTACACTTCCTAAGGATGATCGATTGTCATTTTGTGAACACCGTCAATTACTTTGCCTTCCATCCTTGCATTCTCTCTGCTAGGTTATTTCTACATTAAAAATGAAATAAAAAGAAAAGTGGTTTTTAAGAATTGACTGAACAGTCTGTTGTACTGCAGAGTCTGAAAAGTTGAAGAGCTCCTTGAAGGGATGTATTTGGACAGAATTCTTTTTGTCTTACAATACTCATAGAACAAATGTTGAAGCTCTTTCCTACACGAGTTGCAACCCTCAGTTGTTCTTCTGTATAATTGATGTGGGCTGCAGTTTCCCCATTGCATTTATTTTTTCTACTTCCAATGTTTCTTTAGTCATTGTATTGTGTATTTCCATGGGTTTTTTGCCATTATTCAGAGATGTATGACTTTTTTCCTAAAAGAAGGCTTTCTTTTATGCTTATAACATCTGTACCTCTAATGTTAAGTCTTACCTCACCCCTGGAGACATAATTTGGAGTGGAGGGAGAAGGATCAAATGCCCATTGTATATTGCAATGATGAATCTCAAACATCTTAATATTCACTCTGTTGAAAATTTTAACTTAGGTAAGAAAGGAGTATTAGAAGTAACCTCAAAACCTGTTCTTCCACATATTCTTGTGAAACTTTCTGCTCTCTGCTACAAAAGAAGTAGCCTGGTTCAAAAGGAAAGAGGAGGCCAATGTCAGTAGATCCTTTTCACACTCGTGGTTGTGGTTTGTATCTGACCCAACAACATTTGAGGTAGTGTACTAGTTTCCCTGTATAATCAGTGCAGAGTTACTCCTCTGAAGGGTGTTCAACTGCATTTAATTAGATAACTTAATCCCTAAAGGTGTCTTTTTCTCTTGACCAGTTAGAAAGGAAGCCTAGTGTACTAGCTTACGTGTAGGTGCCTGCTTCTGGTGAAATTAATCTTAATCTTGCCATTTACCCTTTCCATAGACCATTATTGCACTTTCTTTAAGCACTGAGGGTCAAACCTACATTAGCAGTAGAGGAGAACTGCTCTAGAGATCAAGGAAGGTAGGAAAGGTATTCAGTCAATGAACGTAGAGTTCCAACTTTGTTTTTTCACATGCCAAATCAAAGATGGATTTTTGTGATGCCTGTAGAGCCCATGTTATTTGAATCAAGAAACTGCCTCTGAATGAGCAGAGTGCTTCCCTCTATTGCTTGTACCTGTGGAGTAGAGGTTGTGAGAGAGATGTTTTTATGTGAAGTACCCATGTACTCTGTGTGTGATAGTACCTTGGCTGAAGTAGGGCTTATTGTTATATTCATCTCAAATATGCCTGCCTGTAGTACCCAAAATCATCTTTATGGTACAGTCTTTAAAGACTTTTTCTTTGAGTAGAAGCTGTAGCTACTCTTGATCTCTTAACCCCAGAGTTCCTCACCCTGCTGTAAAAGTGCTTCCTGAGTGCAAGAGCTAACTGCTTCTGCTCAGATGCTGACATTTTTGAGCTCCATGGCATTCTATTGCAGTGATAATGAAATGACATGAGGTACTTGCTACCTGCAGCAGCCCTGGAGAAGCAGCTCATTGTGCCTTTGTAGATTAGACTGCAGTTAAAACAGTTTGTGTGTGTGACACTTCATGAGTAACTATTATAAAGAATTTCTTGTTTTTGTGGTAGGTTGGAAGAGAGTGGCCAGTAATGACAGAGCTCTAGCTAAGGATGATCAATGTCTCTAAATATTGGACATTAACCTTTGCAGATGATGAATTGCAAAAACTATGTGAAGCTTCTGCCATTCTAATTAATCTGGCTAAAACATCTAGCAAACAGGGAGATTTTTAATGTCTCTGAGAACAGAAAATTACTGCAATCAAGGGACAAATGCCAACATATTGCAGGAGGTGCCCTATGCCTTTTAAGTCTGTGTATCCAGATCTTGAGTGATAGAAAAGATTGTGGTATTAAATACTGTTGATTTTTTTAATTATTATTTTAATTTAGATTTCTAACTTCACCCTCAAATGTATAAAATGCCTAAAGCTATGGCATGCTTTATTTTGACAGATAAGGAAGGACATACATTTTCTGTATTCTGGGTGCTGATGAGTGTTATCCTAGGTGCAATAGCCATGCTGTGCAAAGAACAAGGAATTACAATACTGGTAAGAATTCTTTTATTAACTGAATTTTGACCTCAACATCTGTCGAATGTAGTTGTAAAGTCTACAAAGATGAATCTTCTCCACAGTTAATGACATGCACTCCTTTTTGTTCTGTTCAAAAAACTGGTTAAGGTTGACAAAAAGCAATATTCTAGTAGATCTGTCTTGATTGTAGCCCTGCCAATCTGTTAGAGTTTTTCATTTTATCTTTTGTAAGCAGGTTGCACGGATTTTTGCAAAGTTTAAAGGTTTTGCAGTGTTCGTTTCGATGCATATCACTTTCATTGCCCTTGGTTTTGAATGTAATTCTTGAGACATCAGAACTACAATCTTCTCATTGAAGGCTTATGAGCAAAGATAACTAGAGGAGAGTGTTTTTTAAAGGTCCACCCTCTTGCTCTTGTGAAGTGTAATCAGAATTAGGGCCACTGTTTATGCACATCTAATAGTTAATCTTTTCCTTTTGTTCCTTATTTGAACATCCGTCTATGGAAACAGATGTAGTTATTGTTCATGTTCATTGTGCTCTGACTTTTTATAATTTCAGTGAAGACCACTCTGGTTTGGATGACCAAACTGGCCACCTGAAGTGTTGTATGTGTGATTTTTACCTTTTGTATAACCATAAACCTTTATAAATAAATTTAAAGCTTTAGCTGGCATAGATAAGCAACAGAATCAGAAAATTCTTTGCAGCAAGGACCCTCTTGTCCTTGCTAGAAGAAAAGGGCGAAGAAATTGCAGAAAACTTCTTGCTTTAGGACATTATTTTTGGATAAGTATTTGTAGAGTGATGTATTTTTCAAAGGTGTCTGTAAGGAAGACATAAGGAGTTCTCTTAAAACGCAGTGTAATTATTTCCTACAGTGGTACAAAGTAATTATTTAAGCTGTCAGATACACAAAATTATTATTGGATTTGGGGTTTTTATTTGTTTGCTGTTCTATTGCTAGGATGATTATATTGTTGTGCTCAGGGGCACAGGTCAGAGGGATGAAGGGGTAAATCACACATTAAAAAGATTACCTGGAGGCTGAATGTATTTTTCAGTAGAATTCTTGCCTTCCCATCTCCATGTGAGTGAGCCAAAAGCTTTTGAATTCTTAGGTGCCTTTTTACATGGAACTAAGCCACTCTAACCTATCTTCTGTCCCTTCCCTTTGACTGTAGTCAGGGACTTGTGGCCTCCCACTGTACCAGCTCTTTGCTTCACCTGGAACTAGTTTTACTCCTTTTTTCTGTTTAGTCTTTAGAACAGTGAGGTAATTTCTGAAATTATTAGAATATAGGATAAATACTCAAGAATTATCATGGTGGTTTGCTGAAACTTTGAAGGGGAAATGCGAAAGTTTTGATTTTGCTGGTAACCTCAATGGACTTACCCTGGATACATTTTGTTTGCTTGCTTGGAGGAAACTATCTGCAGGTGTAGTCTTGCAAAACACTTAATATGCTCCAGTTTTGTGTGTAGTGGCTGATGCCACATGGAACTTTTCTTTTTTTTTTTTTTTCCCAGTAACTTGCACTGTGTGTATTGTTGTAAAAAGGAAAACAAGCCTGATAACTCTGTTAAATCTTTCTGAGCATTTTTCTGTACCCTTTAAAAACAGTATTCTGAAACCTGGAAGTCCAAAGATACCATACAACAAAAAATAAGTAGAAGGCTTAAAGAAACTCCACCTTACTGACAGAAGCCTAACCTTTTGACTACAGCATTTACACTGCAGCACATTTTGAGAAGATGATGGAGAGCAGAATTCTGTTGTGATCATGCATATGTTACCTAGCTTGCTGGTACATGGTATTCCCTGAAGGGTTATTCCATGTAGCAGGAGAATTCCCATTACAGTAAAATGTTATTCTACTCATCTGAGCTCAGGTTCTCAATTTACCATTCTGCCATCATTACTACCAATGTATCTCTCTATTTGTTTGAAATCATAATTAGGATGTACAGTAACTCATGACAGAAGTGCGATTCAAGATGTATTTAAAATAAAGTGTTTGTGATTAGCTGCTTAATCTTATGCTGTTGTTTTTCTCTTGGTTGCTTAGGGTTTGAATGCAGTGTTTGATGCACTGGTGATTAACAAGATAAATCTTTTGGAGCTCATTCGAAAGTTACTGTATAAGGACAAGTCATTGGAGGTGAGTCCTTGAAGGATTTGTTCATTCTGGCCATTCAGACAGTCACTTTCTAAAAGACAAACGTCCAACTTCTGACAGTTTTGTTGTTGTTGAGAATTAGGGAAAAAAAAACCAAAAAAACAAAAAAAAAGGTATTGTCAGTCAGCCTAGTAAGGCAATGTGCTATGACATCTTTGCAGCAACATGAGTGGTAATGAGGTATTGTTAGAATTGCACTGGACAGTGAAATCCCTTCCACAATTTTTTTAACAATATGTTACAAATGTGGTATGGAAGAGCTGACTGCTTGATGCAATAAGTTCTGCAGGGTCAGTAATTACACACCTGAAATGTTACTTAAAATAGTTTGGTCAAAATAAAGAGAGGGAGAGATTTATTCAGATTCTCAATGAGCTAATTAAACATTTGACAAAGTACATTAAAATCATACCATGTTAATGGGTCCTAGTAGCTTTGGAGTTAACAAGAAAAAGTTCTGTAAGCAGTGATAGTTGATAAGGATTGATTTTTCTGGCTTTTGCTAATCTGGTATTGTCTGGTGTTGTCTCAAGTAAATCTGGCACCGAGTATTTGCATTTACTAGCAAATAACAGAAACAATCAGCCTGAGATGAATGATAACAGCCAAATAGACCAACAGCCTACTAGAACATCACTACTGTTGAACAGCTAAGATTCTCATCCAAGATTCAACAAGGCAAAAGAATATTCACTGTACTTGCTTCTATCAGTGATTTCAGTGCAGAGGAGCCTCACTCGTGTTTCGGAGTGGCACAGCCCCCTATGGGGCTTTTAAATTCCTTTGCAAGGAGTGAAATGAGGAGTTTCAGTGGGAAATCAGGGAAAGTAGGTTCTCTAGAACTGAAACAACAGATTTGACCAAGAAGGGTTAAGTGAGGGGTACAGCAGGAGTATTTCAGGCAGCAAATAGGAATGCTGGGGAGTTTTGTTGTATAATGAGAGTCATGTCAACTAGAATATGACAAGGGAAGCATCTAGAGCTGTAGTGAGCTAAAGCAGAGCTGGTTCAGAACTAAGTGATGGAAACAAAAGGTGATAAGGAGAACCTGGGGAATAAGTAGCCAGTCAGCCTCACATCAGTGCCTGGTAAAATCAGGGAGCAGATCCTTCTGGAAGTTATGTCAAAACATATGAATGGCAGGGAGGTGACTGGAGACAGCCAACACAGTTTCACCAAGGACAGATTGTGCCTGACTAATCTAGTGGCCTTCTGCAAAGGAGAAGAGAATGCTCCAGAGAGAGCACCTCTCTAGGAAGCCTGTTCCAGTATTTGACCAGTAATAAAATCTTTACAAGGAGGGTGGTGAGGCACTGGAACAGGTTACCTAGAGAAGTCATGGATGCCCCATCCTTGGAAGTGTTCAGGGCCACACTTGACAGAGTTTGGAGCAAACTGATCTAGCAAAAGAAATCCCTGTCCTTGGCAGTGGGGATTGGACTACATGATGTTTAGAGGACTCCTCCAGCCCAAATCATGCTGTGATTCTGGGATATGTGTCAGAGTCAAACCTTTTTGGAGGATTATTCTTCAAGCATGAAGAGCTCAGAGCATTATGCTTCTGTTTTGTGACTTTTAAATGGTTCTGTCTCAGTGAAGAAAACATCAGATGTGCCTCTTCCTTCTTTTGATAGAAGTGATTAATTTTAGCTCCTGTTACCGTCAAAAATTCTGTTTTGCTCTTTTCAAGGAAGGGTATCTAAGATTGTTTTATTTTGTTGAAAGGCAGATCTTAAAAACTCTGCAACTACGAGCATTTTTTTTTCTTCTTGATTGAGACAGGTTTCAGTTTCATGCCAGATTTCAGTTAGCTCTGAAGCAGAGAGGATACAATAACACTTCTTCCACTTTCAGAATTCTGCCTACTGAGAGTTTTTTGGGAATTGTGAAATCTGGCCTTTAAGAAGCTGCATGTACTGTTAAATGAAATGCCTGGGACAAGAGGTTTTGTGTAGCTAATCTGCCATAAGGTGGTTATAAATTTTCACTATTTTCTTCCAAAAGCTATTTTATAGGAAAACCATTCCTAAATCCTCATTGTAGTGACTTTGGTTACTAAGATGTCCAGGATGGAAGAAACCATTTGAGCACAAATGCTAGCTAATGTAAAATAAAAATTACAGACTTCTTTAACTTTAGGCATTCAGCTAAAAATTTATCATGACTCCATTGTCAATTACAAATACTAAAAAGCAATCTGAATATTGTTTTTAAATTTAACTTTTCCATCATTTTAGAAAATAAATATCTTCGGCCTGGGCATTGTTAGATGTCTGTCTTTGTGCAGGAAGCCTACTTATTTTTTTAACTTCAGACATAGCTAATACTGATCTTCTAAATAACTATGGTGGTCCTTGCTAAAGAGCATATTCCACTAAGAGGTAATAATAATTATTGTGCCATCTTAAAGCTTTAACTGGTGTATTGTTATACTTACTGATGATTCAGTTTCCAGTCTCCACTGGTGAAGCTTGAAGAGTCTCTACAGTGTACACTGGTTTGTTTGTTTTGGTTTTTGTTTTTTTATGAAAATGATGTGTGCTTGGAGAAAATTTCATGGAGAAAAAAATATAAATGTCTGTCAAATTTAGTGTCTATGTCATCACTTATCTATATATTAAGTGAATTGCCTTCTTTACACCCTAGAGTGTATATTATAAAATGTGTGATGTAAATCAACTGAGTTAATGTAGGTCAAAGACATTTTTTAAATTTTTTTTTAATCTTGGGTAATTTACCCTGAAGTAAGTGATTTTGGTGCCTCTCTGTCATTAGCTTTTAATCACGTTTTTGGGTGTGAAAATTTTAATTCAGTTTCTAATTCCTCCCAGTTTCTAGCTGTGCAGTTTTCTTGGTATATACATGTAATTTTACCTCCAAAGATAGCTAATTGGACAAAAAACTTTCTGTGACAAGCAGTCAGCTGGAAATACCTATTTAAAACAAAGTCCCCAAAGTAGCCATCCTCTGTTTTAGAAAAAGATAAGTTAATTTAATGTGCTGTATACTAAAGGCTGTATTCTGCTCAAGTTCCCTCTCAGAAATTGCCATGTGGAATTGCATCAGCCACAGAATTGCAGAGGATTTGTAGAAGGGAGTCTTCTTGAACTAAAAACTTTTCTTTCCTGATTGAGAAGGAAATTAAAATGCTTGCAAAAAATACTTTCCAATAAAAATGTGAACTTAATACCAAAATGCACAGGAATAGCTTTTTTCTGAGATAGAGGTGAAAAGGATGTGAATGTGTTGGGTAGGAGAACAAATAATGTTTCTGTATGAGGCAGTTTTTTTTCTTTCTTTCCTGTAGAATTCTGGGCTGTTAAGGAAGGGGCTGCTTTTCAGGATAACTCTTCTGATGTGTGGAGGGGCCAGTATACTCTACATACGTTGGAGGATTATGGGCACAGGGCCACCAGCTTTCACTGAAGTAGACAACCCAGCTTCATTTGCTGACAGTCTCTTTGTAAGAGTAAGTTACCAAGTTGCTTTTTTTCTGGCCTGCTCAGAACATTTGTCTTTGTCATAAAATGGAGTTTTCTGTGTGTCCTAGGTTGAGACAAATTTAGGAGAAAACGCCTTCCAAACAGAAGGCAACCTTGACTAGCCCCTCCCCTACCAGGTTTGGGAAGAAATTTCTCAGAAGAAAGTAGAAAAAAAAACCCCTATTTATTCACACAATATGCATGTAGACATAACAAAGATAGAAAACAAAAATAGAAACCAAGAAAACCCCGCAAATGAATAATGTTGGGTTATAAACTCCCAAAAAGGGAGAAAACCTCAGTAGAGAATCCCAGAGTCCCTTCCATTGGATAGTCCTTGAGGCTGGGATCTCAGCACAGGCTCCACCACCAGGGCCTCCTTAGGTTTGGGGGTGTGTGCAGTGGTCCTCTGTGGGAAAAATCGGCCCTTAGTCCCAGGAGATGGTACAGGTCCAATGAAAAGGAGAAAAAGGCAAAAAAAAAAAGGGGAAAAAAAATGGCTGAAAAGGCAAGGGAAAAAAAAGAAGGAAAAAAACCCTCTCCTTCTCTCCGCCGTGCTGACCTTGTCCACCGCAGCTGGGAAGAAAGGAAGATCCTGGGGGAGTCACCTTGTTTATAAACAGTCTGCTGGGAGGAAATCTGCTTCTCCCACGTAGAAACATAACCCTGCACTGAAAGCTCCACTGATGGTGACAGCTGACGATGGGAATACAATATCCCGGGGAAATTATACAGTCACCCCAAGACACTGTGGTTCAAGGAAACAATAAAGTGGGCAGTGTTTACATTTGAAGATATGTCTGATGAGTCACCTTTGTGCTGCTGTGATGAATCTGCAGTTTTTTTTTAAATAGTTTACCTTGTATATTCTTTGTGTTCAATTTAGCGTGCACATGGAAGTACTTTTCTACTTACTATTTTTTCCATGCATGCAAGAAATTAGCTTTTACTGAGTTTCATCCCTTTTCCACATACTCTGCATGACTTTTCATCTGTTCCTTCACAACTGAAGAAAATAGCACAAAGTTCTAGTCTGATGTGTTTGGAGTATTGTGAGAGACTGACGTGTTATATGGGTTAAATTTTTTATGAAGTTCTATGGGTTTTATATGGGTTATGGTTATACGGGTTTTTATTTTTTATGAAGGATTATAGCAAAAACTGTGTAACAGAACTATACCAGAAGACCACTACCAGCCTGCATGGGCCCTTCTGGGCTGAGGCCCTGGACTGCAAGGTGATTTGAGATAAGATAACATTGACACCATTCTGGGGTCTGGGCTGGGGGAGAAGAGTGCTTTCACAGAAGAATCATGCCCAGCCGCTTCGGGGTGGAGGCTTTAACCCCAGGCTTATCTGCTGCCAGGTTTTGTGTGTGTGTGCAGTGACAGCCTCTGGTCAGAGGAACACCGACCCTGTGCTGTGCAGAGCAGCCCAGCTGCGGGAGGCTGCACTACTCCCAAAAAAAGCCCCAGCTGCAGGACATGCCTGTGGAGGGACAGCTGAGGGGCCTGTCAAAGGCACCCCCAAAGGGACCCCCAGACCCTGCACCAGAGCCCTGCACGTGGCAGATCCACGGTCTCAGAAGGGACAATTTCAAGCTGGCCCCCTCAGGGGTGGTACCTGGACGTTCCCCCCTGCCCAAAGCATTTATTAATCCAAGAGATTTTATGCTCTTTGGCAGCGGCGACGGGGACCCTTCACCATCAAGAAGAGCAGATATAGGGGATCCACGAGACATTGTTGGGACCCATGGAGGGGTGATCTGCTTCCAGCTTAACCTCTGTCACTGTTCTTGTCCCCTCCCTCCCCTGCACACCTCTTTTCTCTCTTTCTTTCTTTCTTTCTCTATTTCTCTGTCTCTCAGTGTTAAATAAAATACATCAATTCTTTTTGGCACCAACACTTGATCTCATTTGGTCTTATTCTCACGTCTTGGAATTATTTTCGAACCTTGGACATCTCCAGCTTTATGCACAGAGAGTTCTCTTTGCTCCTCTGTGTTTAAAATTGGATTGCAACAAGTGTGTCTTGGTTGTATACCCCTGATGGCATTAAGGCTCCTTCTGGAGATGAAGAATGAAGGATGAAGCCAGTGGGTGATGTCTTTCGATGTTTTCTCCTATTGTGGGAGATCGCTCTTTTTGCATATGAATATTGGTTGGACAACATTTCCCTGCTCTGAACTAGAGAGCCACCTAGCTATGTTTAAAAGCAAATTAAAAATAAATGTCACAGCTGTAATAGTAACGGATATGTAAATAGTTGTAGTCTAACAGTATTTATGGCCTCCCTATTTTGTGGTGAGGGAAGGGAGAAGAACTAAAGTTGTCCTCCTCCCCCCCCCCAAGTTTAGTATCAAATAAATGTTTATTTTCTCTTTGACTGACAGGCTATAAACTATAATTACTACTATTCGCTGAATGCATGGTTGCTGTTGTGTCCCTGGTGGCTGTGTTTTGATTGGTCAATGGGCTGCATACCCCTCATTAAATCCGTCAGCGACTGGAGGATAATTGCACTAGCAGCACTTTGGTTCTGCCTAATTGGTCTGATATGCCAAGCTCTGTGCTCAGAAGACAGCCATAAGAGAAGGTAAGAGACAGTGATGAATTTTAAATGCCTGGCCAACTTGAGTACAGTATTATTTTGTTAAATCCACTACTGATAATTTTAACAATTCAGTGAACCAATGTCTAGCAAATGCAGTTCAAATAAATATTTATAGCTGTCATTACAGTTTATTCCACTTTGGGCCCATCGCTGTACACAAACTAGTGGGAAACAGAGTTGGAGGAGGAGGAGGTATGGATGGCTGTTTTTTTCTCCTGAAATGGAATTTTGAAATCCTTAACACTGTAGGTGGTAAAAAGTAATATGTACTCAAAATGTAGAAGGAAATTATGTATGTTATTGCCCTTACTTCTTACAAGTCGTGATTTCCTTTAATCTTCTCCTAATAAGGGAAGAGAGGAGATGTTGTTGTGAAAAGCCTCTCTCCAGCTCTCTTTTTGCCCCCTTGAGGTACTGGAAAGCTGCTAAAAGGTCTCCCTGGAGCCTTCTCTTTTCCAGGATAAACAACTCTAACCTTCTCAGCCTGTCTTCTTAGGAGAGGTGCTCCAGCCCTCTTCTCATCTTCGTGGCCCTCCTCTGGACTCAAGCCAACACATCCACATCTTCCTTACCTTGGGGGCCCCAGACCTGGATGCAGCACTCCAAGTGGGGACTCAGAAGAGCACAGTAGAGGGGCAGAATCAGCTCCCTTGACCTGCTGGCCATGCTGCTTTGCATGCAGCCCAGGATGTGGTTGGTTTTCTGTGCTGCAAGTGCATGTTGCCGGGTCACATTCAATTTCTTATCACCAAACACTCCCAAGTCCTTCTCCTCAGGACTGCTCTCACACCATTTTCTGTTCAGCCTGTCTTTGTGCTTGGGATTGCCCTGACCCAAGCACCGGACCTTGCACTTGGATGTCATGAAATCTATGAGGTTTGCAGTGGCCCACCTGTCCTATGCAGGGCCCTCTGGATGGCATTGCTTTCCTCCAGCGTGTCAACCTCACCACACAGCTCGGTGTCATCAGCAAACTGGCTGAGTCCATCCCACTGTCCATCTCACTGACAAAGATGTTTAACAGTACAGTCCCAATACCAACCTCTGAGGAACACCACTTGTCACTGGACTCTGGACACTGAGCCATTGACTGCAACTCTTCTTGTACAACCATCCAGCCATTTCCTCATCCACCAAGAGGTCCAGCTGTCAAATCCATGTCTCCAACTTAGAGATGAGGATGTCATGCTGGACAGTGTTAAATGCTTTGCAAAAGTCCAAGTGGATGACATCACTTTCTCTTCCCTTATCCAGCAACTCTGTAACTCCATTGTAGAAGGCCATAAAATTTGTCAGGCACAATTTGTCCTTAGTGAAGCCAGACTGGTTTTCACCAATCGCCCCCTTATTTTCCATGTGCCTTAACATAGTTTGCAGGAGGATCTTCCTGCCAGGCACAAAGGTGATCTACTGACCTAGTTTTCCACATCTGCCCTTTTTCCTGTTTAAAAAAATGAGGGTTATATTTCCCGTTTTTTGGTCAGTGGGAACTTCACCAGACTCTCATGACTTCTCAAATATGATGGGTGGGGGCTCAGCACTATCTTAGCAAATTCATGCACCAGTTCCCTCAGGATCCATGTGTCTGATCAGATCCCATGGAGTTGTGCACCTTCAAGTTCCTTAGGTGTTCTTGAACCTGACCTTTTCCTACGGCAGGTGGTTCTTCGTTCTCCCAGTCTCTGCCTTTGCGTTCTGCACCTTCAGCGGTGTGTTTGGAACACTTGCTGGTGAAGATTAAAGCAAAAAAAGTTGTTGAATACCCCAGCCTTCTCCATGTCCCAGATAACCAGGCTTCCCATTTGCTTCCAGAGAGGGCCCACATTTTCCACAGTCTTCCTTTTATCACCAACATAAGTAATTCTATTCTTCAGAGTGCAAAATTTTTTCTTAATCTTTCCTTCCCTCTCATCTCTTCAAATGTTAACAGTGCACCTGCCTGCCTTTCTGCTGTTCCCATATTTGCACAGATAAATAATTTTGGAGAGGGGGTAGAATTCTTGCTACAAGTGATATCATATTTCCTTGTAAAAATGCACTCACTAAGCCTTTACTGCTAAATAGTTTTTTAGTAAAAAGTAAAGACAAAAAGTGTAGTGAAGGCCTAGGACTGTTGGGGATGAGAAAAGAGCAAGAGGACGCTTTTACCTTACAGTGTAGAGATTCATTTTTAATAAATTAGAATAGAAAATTACCATGCCTGTGGCATGGTAAGAAATACCTGACATTGACCTGAGGGGCTTATTCCCTTATGTCAGCTCTATAGAAGTGAGGTACCTAGTCTCATTTGTCTGAGCTCTGTTTAGTCCATAAAGAGTTACCTGCTGAGGATGCTAACATTGGTCCTAAAAAAAGGAAGAAAAACTGCCCTTGAAAAGTGTGTGTCTCTTATGACTGTAGAAGGACCATAGATTACTAACTTCCAAGTGGTTAACCACAATGGGTTCTGCTATTGGTACGTTTAGTAGGAAAAAAACCTCTCACAGTTGAATGTGCACTGCAATTTCTTCTTTAACAGTGACTTATGTTTTTATTCCTATTACTCTCTTAGTAGTTCTGAAAATAGACAGATAGCTTTTACCATTACTTGTCCTGCCTGTGGACTTAAATAGGAGTTGTGTAATTAATGTGTAATGGAGCTATTTTCTGGCCTGGAAGCATGAATATGGCTTTTCTGGTAATTATAGCAATGACTTTTAAAAGTGCCTAATGAAATGAAATGTCAAAACCTCACTGAAATTTGATCTGATCTTAGTGTCTCTCACAGGCTGTGTTTGAATGCCTTGTTCCATATGCACATCCCTCTACAATGTTTAAATAAAGTTTATATGTTAAGTGGAAAAGGTACTTTAGTTAAGATTTGTAATTAATCTGAGAATCTGTTTCTTGCTTGCAGAATCCTTACACTGGGACTTGGATTTCTTATCATCCCTTTTCTTCCTGCAAGTAATCTGTTCTTCCGCGTAGGATTTGTTATTGCAGAGAGAGTCATCTACCTCCCCAGTATTGGATATTGTATTCTCTTTACATACGGATTTAGTGTCCTGAGTAAGCAAGCCAAGAAAAAGGTACCATCAGAATAATCAGTAAAGTTGATGATTAAGTGCTTCAATTGCATGATTTGTTTCTTAACTTGGCTCTCTTTCCTTAAGAAAATTCTTGCTGTGGCAGTACTTGGAATCTTGTTGATAAATGTTGTGCGCTGTGCGCTCCGCAGCAGTCAGTGGAGGTCAGAAGAGCAGCTTTTTAGGAGTGCATTGTCTGTGTGCCCTCTGAATGCAAAAGTAAGTCACTCATGGACTTCTAATCCTTTTTTTCTTTTTTTTTTAAGTGTTTTAAAATTTGGGGTCAAAGAGGTGTTATGCATAGTTAATACATTGTGCTACAGTGTTATTCACAGTCTTTCTTGGTGCAGGAATGACATTGACATGTCAGACACCTAAATTACAGTGGTAGCATTGTCAAAATACCAGAGAGTGCAAATTACAATATTGTAATTCAGAACTTGGGGGTGGGAGTGGGGAGGTGAGGGAGAAGGGAGAATGCACTTCAAGAAAGGCATCCAGTCAAATTGGATGCCCTGCTAATAAAATCTACTTAAAAGAATTGCCTGTATAATTGCAAGTTATTACAACAAAATATCAAAACAAGGTAAGTTGTAGCAATGTATTAAACTGAAAAATGTCTGTGCTGTTCTTAGAATCCTTTTTGTGTACATTCCAGTGGTATATAAAGCCAACACAGCTAAGGGACAAAGTAGCATATCATCCATCAGTGCAATTGCAGGATGTGGGGGTAAAATCTTTGCTCCCACTTCTGCTCTTTTACAGCAGCTGAACAGGTTAGAGTCTTCAAACATGGGCACTGGGAAAAGCTGCAATTTTCCCTACAGGCTTGGTGAGGGAACAGGTGAGATGGTGGTACTGGATAGGGTGTTTCACTGAGCTGAGCAGCAGTGTTCAGCATCGGAGACTTAATCTACCCTGCCTGCAGAGGTGACCTCCACAGCAGTCCTTTGGCAGCCGAGAGTATGATCTGTTGGTGCGTACCACAGAGCCCTGATGTTGTCTGAATTTGAGTAAAGAGACTCTTTGAAGAGCCTGGGAGTGGGAATGTGCAGCTTGTCCGTACCAACACACTGATGTTTTAAAAGATGAGATTTCTGTAATCTGGAGTGGTATCTAGACAATACAGATCAATACACATGGGAATGCTCAACTTTGCAAAGCGAACGTTAAGCTTAACATTTACGAGAATACAAGTATGGAACAGTGAGCTGTAAAAAACATTTATGGCCAATATTTACAACATGGTGGCATCTTTCAGTAATCTTGGATTTTAATACATAGGAAAAGAGCTGTTGTATTTTATTGTGTGGCAGTGGTAGGCAACCATCTTCTTTTTAATGATGACCTCAGTATATCTTGTCTTCTGGATGACAGGCGCATACTATAAATGGAGCAAATGCAATCTGTTTTCTTTGTGTGTAACTCCATCCATCTGCCATAGTAAGAGTGCTTTAGACAGATCCACACTCTTTGCTTGTGCTCCAAGCTCCTTGGACTTCAGCCATGCCTGGCTGGAAAGCTGTGTAGCTGTGCTCCCACAGTGCTGTGCTTGAGCCGATAAGCCGTGCGCGGGCTACTGAACTAATGCAGCTGGTTTAAAGCCAATGAATGTACAGGCAAAATGAGCTTGTGTTTGTCAACACTGGGCACTGTAGACATGCCTGAGCTGTATTTTTGCTGGTGACAGCTTGTGCAAATGGAAAGCTTGGAGATGTGAACAGGGAGAGGTTTGTAGGCTTCCAATTTTGCTGAAGGAGTGACTTTGAAATCACAGCAGTAGGGAACTTTCCTGAGCGGGCACATTAGACAGTCCATGTGTGAGAGGCAGTGTCTTGTTTTCTTTTTGAGCTCATCTATATTGATTCAATTTTGACAAAGGTAAATGTAAAAATTTGAATGAGGTCTGTTCTGATCTTTAGTTGTTGTCTTGAAATTGCAGGCTTCCTTTAAAAATGACTCCACAGGACTTTCTTTCAGTGACCCATTTATTTCGGTGGGAGGCTGGTGCAGACCAAAGAATGGAACATAGATAATAGCTTTTTCTTGTTGTTCTTGGAACATATTTAGTATGTGTTATGTGGTTATGCTTTCCTTCTATTATGTAGCAGGATCTCAAAATCTCAAATCCTAACTAGCAGAAAAAGCTGTTCATGTTTTGTAGTACAGCTCTTTTCAATTCTAAATTGTCTGTGTGGGAAGTATAGAGTAAACTTACCTTAATATTAAATAACAAGTAGTAACAGCACTGCCTTTTCTAATTCCAAGATTTATAATCTTTAAACATAGCTCTAGGTAAAGATGAGGAAACTGCATTAAATGAGATTGTCTGGCATACCAGTGAATCTGCTGCCTTGAGGGTCATGACACATCTGGCTTAAGAGGATGACATTTAAAATCAACTTTAATAAATGTTCCCCAGTGACTTTAATTTTTTTTTTAAATAATCAGGTACCATAATGAAGTTTTGACAAATATTTTGCTTTTTAAAAAAGCTCCAAATATAGATTTTTCAAAGTTTTAAGTATTTTAAAATGTATTTAAAATGTTAATTTATTTACAATATTTAAAAATATGAATGTTATATACATTATACCTATTAGTTGGTTGGGTGTGCTGTTTAAGAGAGAGAAAGAAGTATGTTACACATCTTGGTTAAACATGTCCAGGAGCACGTCACACATTTTAACTTGCACTTAGGTTGGTTTCATAGGCCATTAAGACTGAAACCATACACATTTTTAATACATTTGTCAGTATTTTCCTTGGGTGAATAGGAGGTGCCTTTATATTGATTCCATTTCCTCCCACCACTTTTTTCATACTATATGGATTGACATAATTCCTAGAGCTCAGTGGTGATGAACACTGGCGTGAGGTGGAACCAGGCCCGTATTGCTTTTGCTAAAGCAAATTTTGTGTGCAGTTATAGAGGCTGTTCTTTCCTGATGTGTTGATTACATGTTACAGGTAGTTTATAAATTTGGAATATTTCAGCACTACTGACTTAAAAGGCTCACCGCATCCAAATTGGCATCTTTCCATTTGTTGTAATTACATTGCGAGTTTATCGTGGAGTGCTTTGTTGAAGTACTGGAATATTTTGTTACAGACTATGATAAAACTATTGTTTCACCATATCAGATGGCTGGCTTGGATTTATTTCCTTAGCTTTAGACATCTACATCTGAGAGGGTCAGCCAGACTCCCTTTATAAATGGGGAGATGAAGCTGATTTTTTAGCATGTGGTTCACCACCTTGGACTAAACAACTGACGTAAGCCAGAAGGACTCCATCCTAGATCTGTCTTTGTCTCCACTGATGATAAAAGAAGTCCTGACAACTGAAGTAGATGTGGATACATAAGATTATATGAGATTTTGCCCCTGCCCTACTGCTTTTCACTATTTCTTGACATTGCTGTATTGTTCCTAACCTTCTGAGGTCATTACACATTGTTTAATTTTAAGGATTATTCCCAAAAATTCTCATCTTGCTGCCTTTTTTTTACTGTTGGAAATGTTTGCACTGTTGGAAGTGCCGAGTTACTTCTTCTCTTTTTAGCAAAGCCGAGTTACTTCTTCTCTTTTTTTCTTTAGTTAAGAATCCAGAGATGGTCTTTATTTCTGGATAGCTTCCTCTCATTAATTATCTAAATAAATAATTGCAGTTACATTGTTACATGTAAGGAAAATAGTCTGCATTTTTCTTTTGCTACATTTGAAATAAATTTAAATTATTGTAATTTTTTATTTTGCATGTAATCTCTACAGGCTCCTTGCTACCAGCTTTTCTTTAAAGGGTAGAAATTAATAAACATAATTTTTGAAAAGCCATCTTGGCAGCAACTTTTCTGCAATAATAAGCCAGGAAGTTCCAATATTCCCAACAGAATGTTGCTAACTATCTGCCTTGACATAAGTAACTTTGTGCTTGATGCTTTATGCAAACTGCAGTCATTATAGATACAAGTTTGTCAGAGACAAGCTATGCTAATACTGAAAAGGTACAATAAGTTTGTGAGATTGCTTTCTATACTTCATTAAAGGGTCTTGTAAAACCTCTTTGTTACAGAACAAGATTTAATGCTGTCTGAGGATATGATCTTTGATCCTTAAGGAAGCTGATCTAGAGGGCATTTCCTTTAGATATTGAGATTTTTTTTTCAATGCTCTATATTAAAATTAAAATTCTGAGGAATTTAGCTGAAGTGCTGTGGACTATGTTTATAGGGGTTATTTGCAGTGTTTTGCCACCATTTTAGATGTCAATTTTTGTGTATACAAGCACAGTCATGCAAAAGAACTTTTAGACAACATTAGATACACAAACAAGATGTGAATATCAAAAAAGCTTTGTTTTACTATTATTTAGAAAATGGAGTTTTAATAGTAGAAGAAAGAGAAGATTGATGACAGAAGCTGACATTGAACAGAAGCATCTGCATGTTTCTGGAGAAATTTTGACATCTGTGCTTTGCTTCCATCCTTCTCAGCAAATGTTCATATTTGCAGAAAAGGTGATTATAAGCAGCTAGGAGGAGAGAATAAAATTGGTGATAATAGTAGTGCTCCAGCTGAGGGGATGTACCTCCTAGAAGATTAGTACTACATTTCAATTTCTTCTTATGCTGCTTTGAAGAAAAACAAAACCAAAAACTCAGTTTGACAGTGATTTAATTTTTGTACAAGAAAACTTTTTTTTCTCTCCTTATTTAAATGTGTGTGCACATTTAAACATTTAAATAAGAGTTCCAGGACTATGTATGTCTAACACAGAATAACATACAGTGCTTTTTATTTCTTATACTGGCTTCTTGGGCCAATTGAGGTATTGCAAACAGACAAATACATAGAGCCAATTCCTTGGCTAGCCTATGATGCCGTGGTTATGTTAACTTAAATAACACATGCCTGTTGTGATGAAGCAGGTTCTACCCTAGAGTATTTTTACTTGATTGCCCAGATTTCAAACAATACTGTGTTGTTATGCATCCCTGAGAAATGCTCCTTTTAGAGCTATTACTGTAAAGTAATTGCCTGTTTAAGATTGATAAAGGATCATCTGAGTATAATGTAGTACATAATTTCCAGTTAATATTTAATCATTTAATAACAAAGCACTCTGTCTGCCCTTAAATTTTTAACCAGGAAAGGAAAAACTTCCCTCCCAGGCTGGCATGCACAATATCTGTCGAAAGCAGAAGAACCACACCTCTAGAAATTAGTTTCACTCGAAGCTACAGTTTCACTCGAAGGGAAATTTGAAAACCTACATAACAACAAGGAGCCCTTTATTTTCAGGACTATTGTATAGAAACATCATTTTCTTTTACACAGAAGCTATAGCTGAGGCCAAAAGAAGTACACCATTGAAAATGCTAATAGTTTATTTAAATAGTTGTGCTATCAATTTTGATAGACTATAGTACATTCTTTTAGTTCAGTTCACAAAATGTACTTGTGCACTTATTACTTCATTTGATGTTTTAACTTGAGAGAATTGATATCTCTCAGGTTTCTTCAGAGTGCACAAATCTGTTTACATGAGAAAAATATTCTTGTTACTGCTACTTTTGAGAAAAAATGGATATGAAGATATTACATATTAAAAAAAACCTGAGAAAAATAGAAAGTGAAGTGCTGTTTCATAACGCCAGATAGCTGACATGTGAAAGACTGAGTGGTTGGTGTCCACCAAGATTTTTCCCATCTGCTCTGTCCTGGTATTAAGTCAAATTTCTTTCTCCAGTAATGACTATGGCTTTTGCAAAAAGTGTTTAAAAAAAATACTTTTGTAAAGCTTCTTAAAGAATGAAACTTAATCAAGTTAAATATAACTTTCTGTGCCGATACCAAAGTGTAAAGTCAAGTATTTCAAGGGCTAGTATAAGGTGAAAACTATTTCTTCTGTGTTGCCACAATTTATCTTTTATCTGGATAAATTTTGAATATGTGAACTTCAGCATGTATAATCAGAGCAAGCCAGTTTGGTAAGAATGTTACAGTGTTCTGAAAAAATTCTAGAAGAGATATACAAATAGAATTCAGTCCTAAGAAACATCTTTCAGGTTACTTCATTATATTTTAATAACTCCTGGGAAAATGCTATTCCATCTTTCTGTATTTTTTGTAGTCTGTCCTTCATTTGGTTATTCTTCTTGATATAAATGTACCATTCCATTGCTTCTTTGCCATGGGCCTTGTCATATTTTTATGAATGTACAATACAAGTGCCAGGATTTTTTTCTTCATGGAAGCTGTGCTAGAAGTGCTTTTATGGGATGCTGAATTTGTGTGCTATTTTATGTCTTACAGTGTGAGGAGCTGCCTCTGTGTATGCTTAGTAAGCTTTATAGCATCTTTGCTCTCCTTAAAACCAAGGAAAATACTTTTTCGCCCATTCGAGAAAGCATGGAAAATGTGCTTAACTTTATTTGTTGATGGTATGTTACTGCAGAGTTACAATCATATAGAGCTGAAATTCAGCAATTAAATACCATAAGAACTAGGCTTCAATATAATTGTATGTGCTGGATCAATAGGTCCCAGATATTGTGCCAACTGCAATTAGGATTATTCAGTTAAAGGACACAACAGATAAAATCCTTTTTTGAATGTGGAAGGTGAGTTAGAGTTATCTCATTACAAACCTATCTTTTTGAATTTCAATTTGAAGTTATTCCTGCACAGTGTTTTTAAATTAGATTTTCAGAGTTTGGAAAAAATTACCATGTGTGTTTGTTTTAGATGAAGCATATGCAATTTGATTTCAAATAGTAATGTAATCTAAATAATGAGTCCTGATCTGGGTGCTGAGAAATCTCTTTTCAAGAGTCAGTCATACTCATAGTATTTTATGACCAGGTAACACAGTCTTCTGAGATTTGTCTTAAAGTAGGATTTGAGATGTCTTGCAACACAGTTTCGTCCTGAAATATATTTGTTACTATCTACTCCTTGCCATAAATTCAGGTGATGCATCTTCTTCCCTGTAGTCTGAAAGCTCTAGATCCTTCCTTTGCTCTTCCACTTTTTAACAGGCAAAGTCTTCAACGTGTTGCTATACACATTATTTTAGAAATGCTGTTTGATACATTTTTATCCTAAGATGATAATTGTATCTGTCTGTTACTTTTTGGTTCGTTTATTTGTGAATGCTGAGTTTCTTCCAGTTTATGCTATGATGAAAACAAAGTTTAATTGACACTTACATTGCTGTAGTGCTTCTGCTATGATGGATTTGATTTGAGTCACACTTTCTCTTACTTAGCTAGCAAATAAATGAAATTAAGAGCAGGAGGTCTCCATACGAAGTGTCTTGTGAAACATGTGGTGACCTCATTTATAAAACTAAGAAGTGAATATTCATTCTTAAATTTCTGGCACAGGTAAGCTGATCTATTAATATGTTCCTCAGATTTTGTCTTACTGTCTTCATTGTATGAATTGTCCAATCTCAAGCATCAACCTACCCCAAAAGCCAGCAATGAATGACACAAATGCTGACTCTTTCTTTTTGGAGAAAAAGTTTTTAGCTTGGTTCCACAAAATATCTGACTGTATGGCATCTGGTAGAATGTCCATCTGTGTTTTCAGGTGCACTACAATGTTGGCAAAAACCTGGCTGATAAAGGAAATCAAAGTGCTGCAATCAAATACTACAGAGAAGCTGTAAGGTATTAGGAATTTCACTGCTTTAATGATCTGTCCTAAAATTGCTTTCATGTTTAACATGAAGAAAATGCTTAGGTATTCATTTTCACATTCTGCAACATTGCAGAGCTCTCAATTTGCATATATTAATACATGTCCCATACATAATAATTGTCTCTTAAATTTTAAATTTTAGGTTGAATCCGAAATACGTACATGCCATGAACAACCTTGGAAATATTCTGAAAGAAAGAAATGAGCTCCACGAAGCAGAGGAGTTGCTGTCCTTAGCTGTACAAATACAGTATGTTTAGAGCAGTGCTAAGCAGTGTTTTGCACCAGTTGAGCCAGTATTATACAATAGGATCTTTTATTTCAAATGCTTAATTGTCCTTTCTTTTGGTGTCTTTTTCCCAATTTGCCCAGACCTGATTTTGCTGCTGCATGGATGAATCTAGGAATAGTACAGAACAGTTTAAGAAGGTTTGAAGAGGCAGAGCAAAGCTACTGGACAGCAATTAAACACAGAAAAAAATATCCAGATTGTTACTACAATTTAGGACGGCTGGTAAGTGCTTTTGAATAAATGATAGCTATGACTGCAATCTGTGTGTCTCTGTGTGTATATATAGACAGGTAGGTAGACTTGTATCATTCTGCTGTACTGTTTAAAAGCTGACAGTTATCCCAGTTTGCTTGTATTGTAGTTCAGGGTGATTTCATACTTTTGGTAGGTTTTCCTATTACTTTTCAGGTGTACTTCCTTCCAACCTTTGGTAGTCCTACTTTCTCATTGAAAGACGTATAAACAAAAATACAGATCTTTTTTTGTTTTTTTTTTTTCAAAATATATTAAACATTTCTCTGTAGTAGACTGTTTTGCATTCATTAGTATATCATTAGGCAGTAGAACTATGCTGAAAAATTCTTGGAAATACATATATTAAATATTTACTAGTTCTCTTGTGTAGATTTCTAAATTGTATGCTGTTTTTTCTCCTTATTTTATTGGTACAAGCATATGTGAAGATAAACCTCAGGCCCAGAGAAAAGGAAAATTAGTATATAGCACTCTTCTCTTCCATACTACAAGAGTATTCTTTTTACTTTTCTTGGTTTTTTCTATAAAAAGAAGTCCTACGAGAAAGGAACAAGACATGAGCAACTTTTTAATGTCTTTAGTGCATGATAGGAAAATAAAGCAAATAATAGTAAAATTACTGTGTTTTTCTTTTGTTTTAGTATGCAGATTTGAATCGCCATATAGATGCATTGAATGCATGGAGGAATGCTACAGTCCTGAAACCAGAGCACAGTTTGGCTTGGAACAATATGATAATATTGCTTGATAACACAGGTAAAAGTGTCTTTGAAAGTTTTAATGAATAATTCAGTGTCTAGAAAAACTTAAAGCTCTGTCTGTATTTATCTGAAAGGATCTCTACATCTTCTTTGGCTCCCAGACACTCTCTAGTAATATAAGAATACCTTCTGACTCCGTGATTTTAAAGCATCACTTGAAATCCAGCCCATAAATTGAATTTCTGATACTTACTTGAAATGCCATCATTATGCAAGCATGTTTGTATTGTAGATTAAATTCCAGAACTTTTTAATCTGCACTTTGTTGTTCTTCTGAAGGTGTTATTTGTTGAAAACGGAATGAAGATTTTCTATTGTAATGGTCTGCAGGATTTTACATTTGTGTGTGTGATATTTGCTTTTCTTTAAAAACTCATGCAATCAGCTATTTGTAAAATAGGTGCTTGCAGCATGAAAAGTAACTAATAAGGCTGTGTTAAAACTTGCCTTCTCTTTTCCACTGCCTGGGCTCCCAGGCAATCTAGCTCAAGCAGAAGCAGTTGGAAGAGAAGCCCTGGAATTAATACCTAATGATCATTCCCTTATGTTTTCCTTGGCAAATGTACTGGGGAAATCACAAAAATATAAGGTAAGTAGAGCTTTTTGACTGTAGGGTTTTGGGTTGGTTTGGTTGGTTTTTTCCCCTAATTAAACTCCATCTAAGTGTTTTGTAGAAACCATTTGAGGAGATCATTGTGGACTACAACCTAGATAATCAGGTTTCAGTGCCCATTTGTCTCATTATTGGTGTGTGATTCTGGCCTGAGCCTATCATTCCTTATTTTACATCATGCCTTGGGTCAAAAATGTTGCTGCCCTACACTGTGTCAGTGGTCAGTGGAGAGAAATAGGCTCTTAAGCACACTAGAGGGCAGTTAGGGTCTTGTGTTGCTTCACTGCTGAGGGAGAGAGCCTGCACTGAATTAGACACCTTTTTTCAGGAACTCACATTAGATGGGACAGGCTAGTCCTTGTGCTTTTGATATGTATTATATGAATATATATATAGACAGATATGAATTCTAGATTCTTTGCCTCAGACACTATCTAAAATATAGTTATACAGGTTTGTTAATCCCAGATTGAGGATGGGATACCTGGGTGATCTCATAACACTATGGGAGAAAGTGTATACACTGAGCAATGTATTGAACTTTCTCTTGGATGCAGTGGGGCAGCCTGTGAGTGGTACCTCAGCACTAGCTACTCTTATTTGCAAGTAGTAAATGTAATGAAACTGAAGAGAATGACTTATTTTCCAGAGGGAATTGTATGAGCTGACAGAGAATAAATCATACAGATTTAATATATTTAGTTCTTTAAACTGACTCTATAGTCAGTGATTTATGTATGTGATAGGGACAAATTAATAATCAAGTTCTTGCTGTTCCTCAGAGAAACATCATTCACTGAGCCTTGGCTTTTAAGGGGTTTGATGTCTTTTTGATTACTGACTAGTGATTATGTTAGCAGCATTGAAGGAATGTCCTCAGTTATATACAAAGTAAGAAGATTTTGTGATGTGAAACTTGACAAGAGGAAATTACCTAAATTGCACCAGGGAAGGTTTAGATTAAATATTAGGAAAATTTTTTCACAAAAAGGGTTGTAAAACATTGGACCAGATTGCCCAGAGAAGTGGTGGAGTCACCATCCCTGGAAGCCTTCAGAAAATGTGTGGATATGGCACTTGAGGACATGGTTTAATAGTGAACATGCTCATGGTGCTTTTTTCTCTTCACCTGAGACCCTTATAAAATATATAATTGAGGTTAGTTTAACAAAGTTTCAGAAGCACACAAATTAACATCCAGAATGCATAAGGTATGAGATGATGGAGGAGGTAATTGCTGGGATTATTTTGGTGAGTCATGACTGTGATAGAGGATTTTATAGTCACTCATCAGAAAGAATATGTAGCATGACAGAATAAAAGCATTTATAATGAAATAAAGTAGAAAAAATAAGTTGAAAACAAGCTAGAAAACTTTTTCAGGTGTAGGAGAGACAAGTCTGTCTTAGTGGGTTTAAAAAAATAAAAATTAAGATAGTGGGTTTGATTGCCAGCCCTGGAAGGTCATTATGCTGCAGGGGAATGTGTTGGAGACAAAACAGAAATAAGAGCAGGGGAAAGTTCAGCCTTCGAGTCCACATCCTGAATAAAGCAAAAGGAATAGTGCAGCTCAGGGAAGAAAGCAAAGAGCCAGTGAGTGTTTTAATACTTCAATATGGAGTAGTAGATTTGTGCAGAGCAAAAAACTTAATTAGTCACTTAAAACTGACAGGTTATAACAGGGAGAGAAAATTAAGGGAATTGGAAAGTGGGCTCACAAAGGTTATGATCTCAGCAGCTATACTTTGCATTGCCTGGAAAGAGGACATACAGATTGTTTTTGTAATGGGAGAATGCTTACTGAAAAAAAACCAAAAAGCATGGAAAATTCAGATTTCTTGTCCACCCCCTCACCATGTGAAGACAGAGAAGTGGATGCCTCTTCAAGGATTTTTATTGAATGGAATTGGAGGGGAGGAGAGGGGGATGGAGACTGTCAGGTGATGGAGGTAATTTTCAGAGTGCTGCCTGGCTGTGTCTGATGTGCTGTATAACCTCAGGCATTTAATTTATTGGGTTCTTCGTTATGTGTCTGTATAAAAGTTGCTACTATATTGGCTCTGTTGCCACAAAGGCAGATTTGCTCTGGGGTTTTTTGTTATCTCTTATTTTAAAAGCCATTGAGTCAAAAAGGTTTTATTATGTTGTGAGAGATTTCCTTCCAATAAGCACACAACATTCTCCTTAGGTTTCAAATGTGCTTTAATTTCAGCAGAAGATAGGTTTCCTACAACACCAAAAAAAATAAAACCCAGCCCTTTATGATTTGTTTGTATCTACTGATGAATGATTTATTGTTCCAGAAAGAAAAGCACATAAAGGATGAGCTGTTTCTGTGGTTTTGTTTGGGTTTTTTAATTAACATCTGTTATACCAAGTTAGAGTTCTCTTTTAAATGCTTGTTCTTATCTAAATGGATGAAGAATCAAGCTATCTTTAGTTCTTTGAAAATATGTATGCTGTATTTTTGTTATGTATATATCTATGCTTTTTCTGTTAAAAGTGCAATAAATTGAAACCATTCAGCATTTTTTGTATTTGAAATAAAGCCAGACTACAATTTTGTGGCCTTGGCAGCAGAAGGAATGCAGTGTGATTACCCTGAGCCTTTGCTATATGCAGCCTGCAAGTTTCTTGGCAACACTGAAAGATCTGGCAAGATGCAGCAATTTGAAATATCACTGATGTACTGGAATGTATATTTACTCCATATAGCCACAGTTAATATGAATATGATGCACCCTAAATAGCCTTTAATCAGGCAGTATGCTTCTGCTAGCTGCTGAGCAAAGTAGTGGTGATAAAAATGTTTTGAACATGTAGCTGAAGATGTATGGTAATGGCAGCCAGCTCCTGAATATCTATTTCATTAAATTTTCTGGAAGCACATTGCACATGTTGTCCCACTGTGCTTCAGCAGGGAAAGGATGTAAGTCCATACATTGTTAGGTGCTTCTCCTTTGTGTAGGTCACAGCTTCTAGGCATAAAACTGAATTAAATGGTCAGCATATCTTTGATTGCTGTTAACCTGCCCAGTGAGGAAAGAATAGATTCACTTACTAGGCCAAAATTTGTAGTGGGGAAAAATACAACTTCATGGGACTTAGAACTACTACCTGCTTTCAACTGCCAATCCACTGTTGATTTTTAGGATTGGAGAGTTGTATGAAAAGAGGAGGTTATCTTTGCAACACTTGCCAAATTTTTGAGTCTCAGGTGACTGAGAAACATGGAAATCATGGAATAATTTTGCCTGGAAATGACATCCAGAGGTCATCTAGTCCAACAGCTAACCCAAACAAGGGCCAGTTCCAGTGGAATCTTGAATATCTCTGTGGATAGAGATTCTAAAACCTGGACAGCACCTTTCTATGCTTGACCAGCTTTATGGTAAAAAAATAAAATTGATGTTTCCTTTAACTGGAATTGTGTGCCAGCTTGCACCATCGTGTCTCATCCCATTTCACAGATATGTAAGAAGAGTGTGTTTCCATCTTCACTGTATTATCTCATCAGGTAGTTGTAGGCAGGACTAAGATCTTCCCTTCATCTTCTCTTCTGAAGGCTGAAAAGATCCAGTTCTTTCAGCTGTCCCTTGCATGTCTTGTGCTGCAGCACCAAACCATCTTGGTGGCTCTCTGCAGGACTCTCTCAGTGTGTCCGTGTCTTTCTTGTAATGGAGACCGCAGCCTGAACACATTCTCCAGGTGTGGTCTCAGAAGTGCTAATAGAGGAGATCAGATGGCACCAGAGGTCCATTCCAGCCTCAACCATTCTGTGATTCCTGCTGGTCCATTTCTCTGTCCTGCCCAGGTCCCTCAAAACAGCAGTTTTCCCCTCCAGTGTATTTCTCACCCCCTCCTCCTAGGTGCTATCTGTAAAGTTGAAACTGCATTCAGTCCCATCATCCAAAATATAAATGAAGTCACTAAATATTATGGGTTTCAAAGAGATCAGTGCTTCCAGGAGCTGTAATAGTCTGGGTGTGAGAATGCTGGAGCAACTGCTTATGCCACAGGAAAGCAAAGGTAAAACTTGCACTGTGGAGTCATATACCCTCTAAATTTCCAGACATCTGGTTCCCTTATTAACTCCTATCCAAGTATTCCTTCTCCTGAAATAAAATCAGATTCAGAGAATGGTTGGGGTTGGGAGGGACCTCTGGAGATCATTTCACCCAACCCCCCTGCTAGAGCAGGTTCACCTACAGCAGATTGCACAGGATCGCGTCCCAGCAGGTTTTGAGTATCTCCAGGGAAGGACACTCCACATCCTCTCAGGGCATCCTATTCCAGTGCTCAACCACCTGCACACTAAAGAAGTTCTTCCTCATGTTCAGGTGGAACTTCCTGTATATCAGAATTTGCCTGTTGCCTCTTGTGCTGTTGCATGGCATGCCTGAGAAACATCGTTCCATCCTTTTGGCACACTCCCTTCAGATACTGATGGACATTGATGAGGTCACCTCTCAGTCATCTCTTTTTGAGACTGAGCAGGCCCAGCTCCTTCTGCCTTTCCTCACAAGAGATGCTCCAGTCTCCTCATCATCTCTGTAGCCCGTTGGACTAGCTCTGAGAACCCTGGCATTTGTAATTTCGTTGACCTGTGAAGATAAAGGCACTTTCTGCATGAGTCTCTCCTGGCTTGAGTGGCAGTCTCAAGCTGAGCTGTGCTCAGCAATGCCTTGAAAGGAGCATGGAGTTTGGGTTTGAATTTGGACATATGGGGAGGCTCTTAAGTCACTCAAAGTTGAGTGACTCAATCTTGACATCAGAAATTTCTTTTTCCCTGAAGGGACTTTTACAGAAAGTTATTTCATGCTTGACATGAGAAGACAGTGGAACCAAAAATCTGGCTGACAGGTTTTCTTTTTCAGTAGAGCCCATGTTATGTTTTAGGCAGTAAAAGCTTAGCACAAAGGAAAGGAGATTTCTCCATGTTACTGTTCTCACATACCTCAGACAGCAAGTATGTGCATTCAGACAGCAGCCTACCACACTGAGGTAATTTTATCTTCAGCTCATTTGCATTAAAACTGAATTAACAACTTTCCCTAAAACACAGCACAGCATAGAAATCTATGTAAAATTTGCTCTCAAGGTATCTAAACTTGCATGTCAGTGAGTAAATATGCTCCATTTGAATTGGGGGAGTATAACTTTTTAAACTTTAGCAGGAAATATGCTCTGGGGGAAAAGGATCTCTATTAGCAGCTAGTTTGGAAAAATAAAATTGTTTTAATTAGAGAATAAATTTAGCAGTAAATTATTCTCAGAATATTTGGTGAGGGAGCACAGGTTTTCTAAGAAGAACTTAGATATCAAGAGTACAAACACTGCATGTGGTAATAGAAGATAACCAGTGAGGAAAACATGAAGGATGTTGCATGGCATGGCATGATTTGGTATGGTTTTTTAAATAACAGGCACTCAGCTACTCTTCATTGGGAACCACACTGAAACATCTGTTTGAAAGGGATTTACTGGAATGCCTCTATTTTTAATGCTAAAATTATTTTTAAAGGAAATGTGTCTAAAAGAAGTTTGCTTAAATACCGAATTAGGTTATCCTTCATTTGATTGCATAAGTAGGGAAAACTTCAGCAGGTAATGTTTGAAAATACTGTAATTATAAAAAAGCAAGGTACTTTAGGTAAAGAGTTCTGCAAACTCCACTAGTATTTAATATTTTTCTGCTAAAACAACAGCAGCCTATGAAAGTATGACACTTATTTGTTTTCAGGAGGCCGTAGCCACCCGAGCTACAGGGTCAGGCATGCTCAGAATATTTATATGGTAGCATCATATAAATATGGCATCGTTTTGGAGGGGTTTTAATTATAATAGTGGGTAAATTTGGCATTGTTTTATATCTATCTGAGAATAGACTGTCCTATTGACTTGTTATTTTAAATTATTCAGGAATCTGAAGCTTTGTTCCTCAAGGCAATTAAAGCCAATCCAAATGCTGCCAGTTATCACGGTAATTTGGGTAAGAGCCTTTCTAACTCTTATCAGCTCTATTGTTTATTTGCTTCATATTCATTGTGTTTAAAAAGAAAAAGCAATCTTTTGAGCCTTCTTCCTGCTGGGCAGATTTCTATTTTACTTTCCAGAAGAACTGCCAGCCAGAAGAACAGGGCACTAAAACCAGAAAAGCTGTCACACAATATGACAGATCAAGAGGGCTGCACAATCCAGCCCAGAGGTAGCTGCACTTTAGTGTCTGCAAATTGGTTCATTTATGCTACGCTTGTAACCCGCAATGAGCTCACCAGATAAGAGCTGCCACTTATGGCTCCATTGTAATTCATTCCTTCATCATTCCCATGCCAGTTCTGCTCCCAGGCTTTGCTCCTGCATTTGGCAACAGAACAAGCAGCTACTGTGCCACCAGCCAGTGACAGACCCTCGCTGGAAACAAATACTCCAAAGTTGTTTTCCAAGTGATTGGCAAGGTTGTGCATTACTCAACAATATTGCTAATGAAATTCCTCATTGATGTTCCAGCTGTGCTTTATCATCGCTGGGGAAATCTGGACTTAGCCAAGAAGCACTACGAGGTCTCTCTGAAGCTTGATCCTATGGCACCTGGAACCAAGGAAAACTACAACCTCTTAAGAAGGAAACTGGAGCAGTTGCAAAAGAAAGGCGGGGCCTGATGTTCCCTTCAGGTTGTCAGTGCGTGCTGTTTGCGATTAATGTCCCATGGGTACTTCTGACCATGTACAGGATTTGGTCATTATTTCTCAAAAACAACACCACCAGCACTGCACACTGAATGTCCAGTTTTGCCCTCCTACAGATCCTAACATTTCAGCTTGAGGGATCATTTTGTTTTTACTTGAACTGCTTTTGAAGTCCATTAGAACATTTTTATAGGTATATGAAAGCAATGCAGATGGAATTTCACAGCATACACTTGTAATTTGATATCTTCATCTGACTTTTTAGTAGCAGGATGAATAGCAGGAGGCAGTTTTATTTCTGAAAGTGATACTTAAAAGTGCAATTTCCTGTTTAAATCCTAATCTTTTCAAGTATAAAAAATATCTGTCCACTTCAGTTTTATTACTGCCTTCTTGTGCCAGTCCTGCAGAGCCAGTGGAAGAATGGATTCTCTCCAGCACATCAGTCTACTCATATAATTTGAGTTACACCTTTATGCTCATTTCTGTCTCCAGCCTGTGAAGTGTCAGATTTGTACAGGAGTAAATAAGGGCAAGGATTTGACCATAAATGTTTGTCAGCCTGTGTACTGCTGAGGTATGCCTGAGTGTCGAAAATACTCTTGGATGAAGATGGAGATTTTAGGAAGCAGCAAAGGGAAAAGAAGGTGAGGCAACAAAGGAGTCAGGTAAAGTTTCTGTTCTTGCAGGCAGCCTCACTTAGCACAGACAACTTGGGCAACAAGTCAGAATTGCTTTAGCTCCTGTGGCAGGTCAGTGGTCTAAATAGAGTATCATGTCTGTAGGAGCTAATTGCTGCGTCCTCAGGCAATTCAGTGCTTTCTGGTTAAGGACATTACACCTTTCAGCTCCTACACTGCTGGTGAGTAAAGAGAGAATTTCTGTGGAAAAGGAACTGTGCAGAAACCTGACCTTGGCTGTTGATCTGTTACCTGGAAGAACTTGGCTGCACCTTTGTCTCCCATGGCTCCTGTGTTTGCTGAAGGGGCAGATAAATAAGCAAAGCTGTTAATGCATAAACTGAGCACATGGAGGTGGGATGAGTCAGAGGTGGTGTATGTTGATACTGTGTTACCTCTCAAAAGGAGCTGTGCTTTAATACACACCGAACTCTGGCTGCCCAGAGTTGTTTGTCATGTGTTAATATTTACATTCCTGCTTCAGGAAGTAGTCAAATGTCTGTTAATTTGCTGGTGTTCGGGTTTTCTGGGTTTTTTGGTGTTTGGGGTTTTTTGAGTTTTGTTTTTTGGGTTTGTTTTGTTTTGTTGGTTTGTTTTTTTTTTGAGATGTTTTTGTTTGTTTGTATAAGATTGGAAGTTTGCTATTGGATATGAAAACTAGAGAACTTTACCTCTCTCTTCATATTGCTTAAGTTTTGCCAGCCATGTCCCCTGGAAGAAATTGATCAGTGCAGTATTTGCAGCTGTCCTAATTTGTCCATCAATTATTGTATAGGAGATTATCTAGTTTTCTCCATACTCAACTCATCTAAGTGTGGAACCAGTTAAAGTGTCAGGGAAATTCCTGCCATAGGAAAGGATGTTGTGTGGCATTCTCATCTGAACACCATATAACCATTCTACATCTACACCATGTTTTTAACCTCCAGTAGGCTACTTTTACATTATAAATTTGCTTGGAAATGACAGTTGTTTCAAGAACCAAGTGTGTCTACAGAGCACATTGCAATACTGCAGAGCTACCAAAGCATCCTCTGACAATACTAGCTTGGGTACTTACAAGTCCTGCAGATACTTTAATGTAATATTTTTGCCAGACTAACTGGACTAGCCAGCAAAGCTGTGGCAGTGTGGTGCTGTCCACAAATTTGATTTTGAATGAACTGATATGGCTATATTATTTATGTTGAAATACTGGTTTTAATCGAGGTACCAGAGGCATGTATGTGTGCTCCTCCCCTGAAATACAACCTGTTTCTCAGCAGGACTAATTAGTTCATACAGGGTACTAAGTTGATGCAATTTTTTCTATTTCTCATTGTTTCTGGATAGAATTTTCAGAAATTTGTTTCTGAATATATTTGCAGGATATAAACATGCTCTTTGATAAGTATGTGGTAAGCAGAACACTGCACCAGTAGGACTCATCATCTTCCAATGACCAGTGTAACTTAGCCAGCACCAACCTTTGTATCTGAAAGGTGCTGAAATAGATGCACCCTTCAGTACAAACAGCAGGCTCTTAAGGCTTTCCATACATAGTCTACTACTCATCAGATTTAGAGAACACATAGCTTCTTCAGTCATGAGGAATCAAAGAGTTGGGATCTGGCTAGATGAGCTAATTTGTAGCAGAAGATAAATGTGTTTAATATAATCAGGTCTTTTTTGTATATTTGGACTATGACATCCTGAATTTAAATTATTATTCTCATCATAAAGTCCACCTGTGTAGTTTTCCCTGTTGCTTTCCATATCAGCTTTAAAGACATCCAGTAGATCAATATTATGTACGGAGTATGAATTCTTTCTAGGTCATTATAAACCAAAGTTGTAGAAATCTCTGTGGAAGTCCTTTTACTCAAGAGTCTTAGATGGAAGAGACAGACAAACAAATCGGATGTTTTGTAAGTATTTGAAAATGGTGTTTACTTTTCAGTACAGACAACATCATTTCTTCTTGAGTAGCTTTCTAGCTACCTGTATATATTCTTGTGAGGGTTTGTTTGTTTTATATAATTTTCAGTGCTATAGAAATTCAATGTGATTATTTGTGTGATGGTAATAAGCATACACATATGTCTGTGTGTAATGGTGAGGCAGAATTGTGTTCAAAAGAAGCCACAAAGATGACTGCTTTTCTAATAAAAATTTCTTTAAGTCTTTCAAGAATACTAAATATTTTTTTACTTTATTTTCAGAAATATTTTGAAAGTGCAAATAGTGCAGTGGGTTTTATTAGAATGGTTATAATGTTAACCTTTTTCTTGGTTTTTCATACCTCATAACTGACTCCTGGAACAGTGCAGAACACTCAATTTCAAGGAAAGAAAGGTGAAGAAAAAGTGGGTTTGTACATAACTGTAGTTACAAATACTGTCTGTCTTTCCAGTATGCTGGATTTTTTTTCCCATTGTTAATTACAGAAGTTTAAAGTTTCCTTATCAGCTGGCCTGTTTGATTCTCTAGGGAAATTAAGAAGCCTTTTTTCTTCCTTTTTTTTTTTTTTTT
>VZRZ01008040.1:1069640-1120345 GCA_013398175.1 Climacteris rufus
GGCCGGGCAATGCCGGCTGTGCGGGCCCGGCGGGAGCGCCCTGCGGCCGCGCCGGGCTCCGAGAGTCACCGGCCCAGGGCTCCCTCACCGCCACACGGGCGCCCGTGGGACAAGGGCACGGCAGCGCCTCAGCGGGCGAGGGGCGGCTCGGCCGTGACACTTCCGAGTGCGGGGAGAGCTGGCCCTGGGCCTGGGCCTGGACCGACCAAGGGGGTGCCCGCCTCGCGTCCTCCTGGTGCTCAGGCGCGTCCTCCCAACAAGTGTTCATTATGATTCAAATACTTGTTTTAGTAACATACCTTTGCCCTTGTAATGGGATAGTGGCGTGTGTTTGAAGAGCCAATACCTAAACTAGAGGGAAAAGAGAAAGGAAAGGAAATAGTTCAGGTATCATAGATGACCAGTCTAGTGGAAGATGCCCCTGTCCACGGCGGGGATTGAAAATACATGTTTTAAGGTCCCTTCCAACCCAGAGTGTTCCATGATTTCCATGTATATCCTTACAAGATAACATTTCAGGATATTTATCATTTTGCCTGCATTACTGGGACCAGAATGTTTGGGGCGTTTTATCTGTTAAAATCTGGGGATTTTTTTTAATCCTCCTAAAGATTTAATTTTGCTATAGTTTCATCTCCCACCTTTTCTGTATCCTTTTCCTTTACAGAGTTATGTAAGTCTTTTGCTTTGGGGTTAAGGTTCATTAAGTTATATCTGTGTTAATTCCAGACAATTTAACTTCCTCATTTTTTGCTTCAGGAATTTTTTAATTTGCTGCTTCTGTAATTTTTGCCATGCTTTTAAAATGTCAGGGTAGCAATTTCTATGGAGCTTAACATACAGAGGCGCAACTGTAAATATTTCCATGACAAAGTTGTTTCATGTAGAACTCTGTGAGGAGTGGGCTTGTTTTATATACTCTCTAGTTTAAGCGGGCAGTCAACCTGGAAAAGCAATTTCTTGACAATTAAAATTGTTCATTGTGTGACAAAGGCCATTAAGAAAGGCTTTACATTTCATATCTCTGAACAAAAAATTGTCATCTTTTCATCATTCTTCTTCCCTCCCCCTGAAAAAAGCCTCAACCTAGCTTCTCTTTAAAGTGTATTTATCCTTAGCTGGCACTCATCTCCTGCCATCACTCCTTCATAGCTGTCAAAGTCATATGAACACTAACATGTCTTGTTACCTAAGTGTAGTACAGGTTTCTCCTGCCATGGTTAAATAAAAGCTAAACAGAACAGATGTCTCTGTTACTGTCTCAAAACCTGAATTGTCAAGGATGTTACATGTAAAATGAAACAAAAAATGACCTTCCCATGCATTGCTAATATTTTTAAATCTGCACCTGACTGCTGACAAATATTAACTACTTGATATGTGCATCATACTTCATTTTCCTTGGGTTCTTGCAGCCTGTTTGCTCCTCACTTTCCAAATTACCCTGGTTTTCTGCCATCAGCCTTGCAATCAAGTTTCTTTGAGCTTGTCCATGAGTTTGTTTTGAGACTACTGGAATACTGAACAGAGCTTCACTCTGTCACGGAAGAGAGTGTGCCGTGTTGTTGGTACGTGTCATGTCATCTACTGCCAATAGCTTTTCTTTTTGGTGACTTTACACATGTGATGGGAGTTTTCTGTTGCTCATTTTCTCCTATCATTCAGGCTAGAAATATTGCTTGGAGTGTGTTATTTACTGCAGTGTCTGATTTTTATCCTGTAGAAAAGATCACCATGTCAGTTGGTTCTTTCCTCGGATGATTTTTGACATGGAAATCTTGGTGCCTCTGGAGAGTAGAGGGCACAAGGCAGGCCTGGTTTGTACCAGACTGCCACCCACTGTTCTGAGCACAGCCTCTTCCCTTGGAAAGTGTCATCTAGCGTTGGATTTAGCCCTGCTCTGAGTGGGAGGCTGGGCTAGGTGACCTTCAAAGGTCCCATCCAACCAATATTCCTCCAAGTCTGTCTATACATGCTCATAATTCCCAATAGCAACCCAACTGTCTGTTTCAAAAGAAGTTTCCTTTTGACAATTACTTTCATCTCACTGCTGATATAACCACCCCAGTTTTTGCCTGTTCTGCTTCTCTTGTTCATATGGTTGTGTTTGTTCTTGGGGAACTTCAGGGAAACGAGGTTACATGAATGCCTGATCTGCCTTGTGAATTTGCAAATGTAAGTACAGGCACAAAGGTAAACTCATGGGGGTGTCATGAAGTGAAATAAGAGAATAAATTCCCGGGGTATGTTGTGGCATTTGCTCTGGTACACTTTTACTCTCTGATGGATTAGCCAAATTATTTTTCTGTGTAATTGTGATCACTATTGATAGTTATTGTTGGTAGAAGAAAAATACACCACATTTCACTGTAGTTTTTGTCATTTGTTTTTTGGAACAATGCACTTTCTTATTCAAGTCTTCTTGTATGTTTCTCATGCTCTAAAATTAAAAGCTCCTTGAACTTGAACCTGGTCAAATGATTTTCCTAACTCTTTTGATGTAAGTAGAATTGAATGTGAAACTTGCATTACATTTTAAGTGACATGAACTCCTTAAGCAGAGAGCAGTGCCATAACAGAATGCACTTTCTATATGAACTGATGCTGCCTTTTGTTTTCTTAAGTTTCAATATATTTTTTTGCAGCAATCTGACAGAAAGGGTAAGTATTGCATAGGTAATTGAGCAAGAGACAGGGAAAATGGATGGACCTAGTCATGTCATTGAGCTAGCAAATGTAATACCCTTTTCATTCTGTCTCTCTAAAGAGGGTGTTTAATACCTTTTTTGTCCAGAAATAGAACTATTCAGGCAGGAGTAAATCACTGTTCCTAAAGCAAAATCTGTAGCTATCTAGAATTTTCTGCTCTTTTTCACTCTGAAAATTCAATTACATTTTATGGACCATGTCAGATACGGCTCTCTTTTCCTCACTTCCAATTAACATTAAAGAAGGACAGACTATACCAGGATAATATCATGTCCTATCGATTTGCCATTATGGTGGTGTTCAAGAATGGCCTTTACATTAAGATTTTAGGCCACTGTGATTTCTCTGAGTGTGTCAGTTATTTGCTCTTAACATCTTGAGAAAACATACTCAATATCACTGGCACTCCTGATTTCTCTGCCTTATAAGATACCTCTTTGCTTTGGAATTACCTACATCACCACCTCTCTCTGCAGCATTTCAACTGTAATTGCTCATGACCTTTACTAACAGCCAGAGTTACCATTGTATTGCTGACATTCTGACAGAAGTCCTTGGTCACATAGAATTGCTTTCTCTCATCCTTTTCCTGAAGCATTGCTTTTTTCCAGTGCTGTGTGTTGCTATGAACTGTGAGGGAGATCATCCTGCTTGTGCCAGGCTTAGGCAGTGTGAGAGTATCTGTATTAGAACAATGCTGCAATTTGAAAAATATATGCTATCAAATAATACCAGTGTAACTGCAAGTCTCTCTATCTTCTTTCTCTCCACTCATTTTGTCTAGCCTGATGCAGCCCACAATTTTTATCACAGTAAAATTCAAGTTGGACGGGTTCTTGGGACTCACTGGTCCAACTTCCTTATTCACAGCAGGGTCATCTGTGTGGCCAGACCAGGTTGCTCCTCATTTTATTCAATGTGTCTTGAAAACCTATAGGTACAGAGACAACACAGCCCCTCTGGTCAGTTTGCTTCTATGTTTGTCTGCATCATGAAAACCCTTTTCCTTGAATCAAGTAGGGGCCTGTCTTTGATTTGTTTTTCCAACACTGACATGTACTGCTGTGAAGAGCGTGCCTGTTTCCTGGATAAGGTCTTCACAGGTTTGGGAAGACTGCTATTAGGTCAGTCCAAAGCCATCTCTTCTCAAGTTGAGCAGGCCATTTCCTGGGCTCTTTTCACAGGGCAAATACTCCTGCCTCACAACCACATGAATGCACTGCAGTTTGTCTGTATTTTTTCTTGTTTCAGGCCCCAAACTGGATGCTGTATTGTAGGTGTGGTCTAGTGAGTGTCAAATAAAGGGAGACAGTCACTCCCCTTAATCTGCTGGTTGTGTTCCCCTTAATACAGCACAGGGTGCTTGCTGCCTTGGCTGCTTGCTTTATTCAGCACGGTGTATTTGTGAGTCCAAAGGTAAGGATGAGTAGGGTAAATCCCTGAGATGTCAGAGGAAATGTGAATCTCAGACAGTTTCATCTTGACTGCTGTACTGTGCTTCTGGCTGTCTTGGCTCCAGCAGTCAGGGTTGTAGCTTTCCTGTTAGTGAGGAAAGAGATGCAGATGCTCATTTCTCATCACTATCTGGAAGTCTCACTGTTCACTTATATATTCCACTAGCCTCAGGAATATTTGTTGGCATTATGTTACTTTCTGGTAGAAGTCTCATGCACAATTTAAATAGTGCTGGGGAATGGTTGTATAAAAGTCTTCTCTCTTCTCCAAAGTATTTTTTTTTTTTTTGCTGCTGATCTGAACTTAAATTATTTATAGTTTCTCTCTTGTATCTCTCCATATCTGGACCTGTTTAGCCTGGAGGAAAGACATCTAAGAGAGGATCCATCTATCAGTATCTGAAGGAAGGGTATCACGAGGATGGGCCAGGCTCTGCTCAGTGGTGCAAAGCAATAGGACACAAGACAATGGGAGAGACTGATGCACAGAAAGTTCCACCTGAATATGAGGAAGATCTTCTTTACTGTGTAGGTGACCAAGCACTGGAACAGATTGACCAGAGAGGTTGTGGAGTCTCCCTCACTGGAGATACTCAAAAACCATCTGGATGCAATCCTGTAAAATGTGCCCTAGGATAACCCTGCTTGAGCCTTGAGGTGGGATGAGGTAACCCACTGTGGTCCCTTCCAGACTTGACCCATTTTGTGATTCTGTGATATCCTAGGTACCAACTAGTTCCTCTGCTGCCACCATTGCATCTCAAAAACTAAAGGTTGTTTATACCTCTAGTGAAATATCTCAATTAATACATTTTGCCTTCTGGTGGGCAGACCAGTTTGTGTACAGGACTTTAAATAACTAAGGTTATATTGTTTTTATTGACACACAGTACTGATAAGAATAATGAGTCTGTACCTCACTACTGCCCCCCTCGCTAGTCTCCTTCCTTAGACAACAGACTTGCATTAGAAATGTGAGTTTCATTTGTAGTTGCTGACAAGAGATGCAGCTCACATTTCTTCACACGGAGTGGTGAAGCCTGAGTGACTAGCCTAGATTCCAAACCATAGGAAATTAAAGTGAGTGCTACCCTCTGGCTCGTTGGAAGTTATTAATAGCATTCTTTCTGAATTCTGTTATATTGAACCCAAGTATTTGTTGTTTAATTAGACATTAAACAGGCTAGGGTATGGACACTGAATTTTACCACTGAAATGGGTATGTCATTTTAATTATGTCTATGGATTCTATCCACTGCAAGTCCTGTAAACAACAGTTTTATTGTTGCTTGGATCTCAGAATGTGTGAATTTCTCTAGAAATCAAAGATAGCAGGTTAGATTATTTCCCATCAGGAGAGGCACAGTCCACATATACAGGAATACTGAAGGCTTGAAGGAAAATAGAAACAAACCAATTTTCTTCAAAACATTGCTGAGAAAAAAGATCTTGGAAGTGAGACTGTAAGTAGTGAGTGAGAAATAAGGGTCTTGTTCTGGTTTTCTGTTGGAAGAATGGTGTTTGCAGTGGTTTTGAGTGACAGGTAGACCTAGTGATAAACAGGGGATTCATGTTGGTTGCAAGGTGAAAGGCCATGACAAGATTTCATTAGAAGAAGCTGTGGGTTGTTTTAATGTGGAGGGAAATGGTAGATAGGCCAAAGTACATAAAGGGCCCCAGTTGAAGTTTTAATCCTCTTGTCTTTAACTGATTCTCTCTTTTTTTAACTCTATTAATTCTTTTGTTAGCTTTGCCTTTTTGAAGCTAATTTAACTACTTGCATGACCTGCAATTCACTGTGGGTGCTGGAATAAATCACTTCTGATTCTGGTAGCACGTAGTGTGCTTCAAGATTGAAGGAAAGTGTTTAAGGCTGTTTAATCAATGATTTTGCATCTGTAGTTGCAATTCCTCAACAAGAAGTTACAAAATAATTGGTATCACCAGAAAACAAATTTGATAGTTCAAGTGGTTAGCAAGTCCAGAAGTGTGGTTGGAAGATGTTGTCCCATAAATGTAAATGGTTCTGTGTCAGCATCTTTACAGCTGTCCAGTGAAGGAATAATGGCCTGTTCTTAGGACTTTCCCCAATTTTTTGTTTGTAAAACACCATGGAAATGTTTTTGCCCATGCAGCCCATCTCCATGCTGCTAAGCCCCAGCCTTTTGCTTGTCCTCCTGCGTAACTCTTGCCCCTCTTTTGTGATGATATTCTTTTGGCCTCTGTTTTTATGTATATCCCTGTGCTTGAGAGATTACAAAAACTGTATGATGGCAATGTATGGAATGAGTCTGCACTCTTGTGGGGCTTTACCCAACCCAGCTCACCTGGACTGAGAGGACATTGTTCTACAGTGAGGCAGGAGGTTCTTGTTAAACATTTCCACTTGAGGAAAAATGGGAATCCTTCATGGGTTTTGTGAAAAACCTCATGGAAAAAGAAATGTTAGAAGTCTAGAGAAGGGGCTTAATAACATAAGCATCCATAGTAACAAATGTAGGAGAAAATTACTAGATTCAGATGTTTTATCATTGAGATCAGATTTAAGCTCACAACAGGACTTGTTCAGAGAGCAACTCACCAGAATATATGGGTGGAAAAATTGGAGACAACTGAAGAAAGGAGTTCTAAGCAATTGCAGTTTGGTGAAGATGATCAGATGAGAGATGGAAAAAAACATGTACTTGCCATGATTGTCTACCAAGAGGCGATGGTCTTGGATGTATAGATAGGAATAGAAGGAGGGTAATAGGCATTAGAATTCCTTATTCTCCTGACTGCATACTTGCACAGATGCTCAAGGGAAACTGTGGCTTGAAGAACATCTTAGGCCCAAACTTATTTCTGGCAAAGGAAGAACACTGAAGAGGATGGGACAAGCCTACAGAGGCTAGGAAAGTGAGGGGAAAAGATTGCTAGAAATTCCTGTGTAGAAAACATAATCTTGGAATGAATGTCATCTGTTAGATATGTTTGAGTGTGTATCAATTGGTATTGATCCTCCTTGAGACTGGTTTTAGTGAAGCCATCAAAACTTAGATTTTCTGTAGAATGAGTAAGTTAGCATCTGAGCTCAGTGTTCCAGAATGTTTTCACTGAGAGGAGCTGGAGTACAGCCCATGTGTGGAGTGTGGCCTCATGTACTGTGAAGCAGTGCTTCCAAAGTCAGGTGCTGCTTGTGAGGCATGGAGATCACGTTTGATAGGTATTAGGCTGGGACATGGGCATAGGGGAACAACTAAATTAAATTTAGATGAGATTGTACTGAGTTAGGCCTGCACTGTGTTACTAAAATGTATAAATAACTGAGAAACTATATGAATGGAGAGGAATGTTTCAACACAGTTTCTGGAGTGGAGCCCCAGGCTTGACTTTGCCTTAGCTGAAAATTACGTAGGGAATAAATCCCAGCAGGATGCTTCCCATGCACATACACATTTCACACATCAAACCACTAACCTGCTCCAAGGCTGCAGTCCTTGCTGTGATGTAGTTCAAATATACCTGCTATGAAAACTTTCAGAGTATGAATCCAGCCACAGGCCAAATCTTACTGAAGCTTTGTGAAGCTCATTTCAAACACTAAAGGTAACACTAAGTTACATGCTTATGAACTCTGTCTGGTTGGGGAGGGTGCCCAAAGGGAAGGTGATAAGAAGGGCTCAGAAAGAAGAATCTCTGCCTTCTGTGGACTCTGTAGATAGAAACCTGTTCTCTTAGCTGTTGTCCCTAGCAGGAGTCAAATTCAAGAGAGAGTGAGAAAGAGAAAATCAACATTTAAGTGATTTAAATTCTAGGTTAATGATTTATTTATTTTGATTAAACTGTCCTAAGGCAGTGGGCCTTATTTTGTCATTGTGGTTCCAGGCATAATAAATCTCTCAGTAACGTGCATATGTATGTGGTTATGGGAAGCTTCAGGAAACGTGCTTAACAGAAACAAAACATCTTGGGGAAGACAAGCAGGTGAGCAGTGAAAGAAAAGTTTGTTAGCATTTTTTCATCTTTCTAGTATGGAGCTCCTTAATGAGATACACTGACTGGCTGGTTATTTCTCTCCCTCCTCTTCTTGTTTATATTTACCTTTATTTATCTTGTCAAAATATCAAGAAATTTAGGTCAAAATAGATCTGGATCCATCTGCTCATCTAGTCTGTTCTTTTACTGCTAGTAGTTATTATATTTTTCAATTAAGTGTGCTTAGTGACAGTTTACTACATTAATGTAGTGCATCAAGTATCTTTAATTTTGTACAAGATGAATTTAAAAGTTCTCTTCCTACTTTCTGTATAACAAAACAATGATTTAATCTCTTTAATTTGTCAGATTGTAGTCTGTATGTTTTATCTGTAATTTCTGTTTCAGTGTTGATTTAGGTGAAAACTCAAATCAAGCTCTGTATTTTAGCTGTCTTTAGCAGAGGTTTATTATTTTTGCAGTCTTGTTGTGAACACGGGAGTGTTTATTCATTGACATGGTGATCCATTTCAGTTTTGAATTTTGTTAATTGTAGTTACTCTTTTGATATAATAACTTTGTGCTCTCAATCTTATGACAGACTAGAAAATTAATAAGTCCATGATTGACCTTTCAATTCCAGGTTCATCAAACATTTTGTTATTTTGAGATGGGTGTTTTGTTGGTTGGTTGGTTGGTTTTTTGTGGTTGACCATCAATGTTGTTGCAACCAGATTTTAAGCAGGGTCTGTAGAGTGGTGCAGCAGACACAGGACCTGGTAGGTATGATACTAGAAGGAAGGAACACATACTGCCTAAAGGATAATTTGTCTTTCATGACCCTGCTGCCAGATCACGTAGTTTGGTTTGACATTAGATAGGTCAAAACTTCATCTGTTTGGCTAATTCTTGAGATTATGTATGGGATGGATTATTTATTTGACATATGTCCCACCCCTCTGTGATTTTATATGCCAGCCCAATAAACCATCAGCCCAACTACATTATCAGCTGGATTTTTACTGTAGGTAGTAGTGATGCTTTGGGAGTGTAACTAGGGAAGAGTGTTAGGAAATATTTTCAGTGAGAGTGGAGTAGTCAGTCTTAAGACTGATTATTTTTATCTCTTAACAGGAAAAAACTCCCCTGTAATCTTCTACTTGTGTCTTCTGTAAACACTCTGCAGTGTTGACAGCATGAACTTTACTTTGACAGCTCTGCTTGGATCCCAACTCTTACCATTTCTGTGTTGTGGGCAGAGCTGCTGCAGATGCAACTTTTGTAGCATGTTTTCTGAGCTACCAGGATACAGTCACTTACCTAAGAAACATGCACTAGCTCACGTTGTTCTTTGTGATAAAACCTGTGACATTGCTCTGGATTGCACTCATCTGCCTGTGTAGCGGTTTTTACCTGTGAATCTCCAGTGAGATCACACATGCAGTGTGTGAACAAATGTGTGTGTAAGATTGTTTACTGTATGTCTAGGAAAATAGCAGGGTATCTTATCTACAATTGCCACATCGGCAGCTTAGAGGAAAACTACATGAGGGTATAGATTTTTAATGGTTCCATATTAAAGTGATGTATTTCACCAGCATGCTATCAATAGAACAAATAAAATCTGTACGCTTACAAACAAAATATAATTTATATTTTTCAAATCTTTATTAAATAGCAGTTATTTCAGAACTGCTGGGGATTAAAAGGTCTTGTCTCTGTGTTCTAAAAACAGTGTTTTAGATGAAAAATAGACACAACCAGGAGAAGGGTTGTTCAGTAGACTCAGATTTATAGAGGGCTTTACGTACAATACATAAATGAGGATGGCTGTCTTGGAAACCTGAAGGGCACAAGTGTGTGTAGCTTTCTACTTGGGCAGCAGAAGCTTCAGAGGGGGAATGGTATCAGTGAGATGTGCACCTATGCTTGAGGCCATGTTTACAGAGTCTTTGGTTGTTCTTGCACTTGGCCTTCTTTCTTTTATCAGCCAGAGATGTATGGCTGGGCTGGCACTGCCCTGCCTTTGAGCCAGACATACCCTGTGTGTGCCAGATCCAGCCAAAGCTAGTTGCAGGACTAACAACAGTCTTTGGCTGTGGCATCACCTGTCACAGTTCGAGAAGCGTTTGGACAACACTCTCGCACATGGTCTGATTCCTGGGGTGTCCTGCATGGGGCCAGGAATTGGACTTGATGATCCTGATGGGCCCCTTCCAACTCAGCTCATTCTGTGATTCTGTGATCTCCTTGAAAGTAGAACAATTAGATTCATGCCCTCTGTCCCAGGGACTCTAACCCACATCCCTCAGGGGCATTTGGTCTTGTTTGGCCTTTTGAAGCTGGATCACAGTGCAGAAAGCAATGCAGGATTCACGGGGTCGGAAAGTGCTGAGGGTAGCAGCTCAGGATTGTATCTCTGACTATTTGGGAGGTGGTGTGGAGTAAGAATGGGTGGGAATACAACATTTCATTTGCTTTTCAGCGTTACTACTATTTGAGAAAATAAGTATAAAAAATCAAGTATTTGCATAATGTGCCATCTGTAAAGAGGCAGGGAGTGGGATCTAGACTAGAAATCTCTCCTTGAGGTAGCAGGAACCTAATGACTAGACCACAGAATCATTTCTTGCAGTCTCCTTGAGTCTAGCATTCCTTTCCATGCACAGCATATGAATCAAACTGCCTTTTGTGTTGACTTTTTAAAGGAGAGCTAAGAAATTGTCTCATGCAGTTCCTTGGCAAAAGGCAAGTTTGTTTGCAGCAATGGTGTTTCTGATAGAGGTTTGACTGTCTTGCTGTTGAGGATAGACAGTGGAGAAGGATTCCTAATCTTCCTGGATGTCTAGGCACTGTGCTTATCAGGAGGTGGTTAGTCTTTCTAACGTCCCTCTTTGGAATTGAAACTCACTGGATCTTCTATCAAAGTAGATGTGGAAAGGAGCTTACAGCCTTTTTCTCTTACAGCATGCTTTCATGTTCTTAAAGGCATCACCCTGTGCTCTCTAAAATAAGTGATCACAGTACAGGCTCTTTATGTTTGTTTTCTTCTGTAGGTTTTGGTTTATTTAACTGTGATTGCTTTCTCTGTCCAACTGATGATGGTTCTTTACATGCAGTGCTCAAAACTGGACATAATGGGCCAGCTAATTGTGGCCAGATAAGAAGGGGATTATGTTCACATCTTACTAGTGATGGGTTCATATGCACACATTAGGATATTTTTTCCAGCTGTACCAACATTTTTAACCCGTGTTGAGTTCATGATCACTGTAATTGTCAAATCTCTTTCTGCAGAACTGCTGTTATGCTGCCCTTTCCCCAGATTTTGTCTATGCAGTTGATTATTCTAATCTTAGAACTTTGTAGTGGCCTTACCTCTGCGGCTGCTGCAGAGCAGCAATTGTGCCAGGGCTTGTGACTGTCTCCTTAGCCTTGTGGACAGCCCTGATGTTACCAACATCTTTCACATCGGTGTTTTCCTGCTACTGGAATGAACATAACTTTTGAGCATGTGTCCAGTTTGAGGTGAACCTCTGATAAATACTAAATAGGCTTTCTAAACATTTATTTAATCTAAATACCAACAGTTCTTGTTAAAGCGTGTTTTTCTACCTTGCCTGTGGGAATATCATGAGCAATGTCAATGTCAAAAGTTCTGCCAAGGTGAAGACCAAATAACTAGTGTGGATCAAGACAGATGATTGCTCTTCAGCATCCACACATCTTACCAGCTGCAGAGATAGGAAACTGCTTCTGTGTGCATTCTAAAATTAGGTTTTATGACTAAAAGGTCCCATCCCTTCTTTCTTCCATAGGAACTGACTTTGTAAATAGTGGGTATCTCCATCCAAGCGGTGTCCCCTAGGCCTGCCTGGACAGTCAGTTCACCAGCCTCACCCAGGCAGTTTGGGCTGCTTAGCCTCTCTCACTGAGCAGGAGGTGGAGGACACATCAGGCCAGGCTGCTGAACAGCTCCAGATAAACCTTTCTGACCTCTGTGTTACTTTACCAGTTGTACTTCTGCTCGTGTGCATGTAAGCACATTCTGAGGCAGTGACCACTGAGTACTTGTATCTTCTGGGAGAAGATGGGAGAGCAGGGTCCTTTAAGGCCTTTCCTTTTCAGAAATGGATAAGGGGCTAGGGAGTCCCCAAATAACTGACACGTTTTACAGAAAACTACTGGTGTTTCTTTTACTTTTTTGTTTTTTGGGGGAGTTTTTGTTCTGAAATAGTGAAGAAGCCAAAGAGAACAAGTGGTGGTGTTACAATAAATAAAATACGTGTGTAAAGCCTGTCTAACTCTGTCAGCCCACCAGGCTTAGGCAGCCTCTTTTTAAAACTGTTTGTTGATGTTAACATCTGTTTAAATCCAGCATCTGGGAGAAAAGCTGCTTTTTCTTAATGACTTGCATTCCTCTTCTCAGGCTTAAGCTTTTTTCATGCTTTCCATGACTGTTTTTTTCTTTATTTGGGTTTATGTTATTTGATAGCAGCATTCAAGGTTGTATTGCTTGCCTGTCTTCCTTTTAGGGGATTTGAAAGTCTATCTTCAAAAAGCTGGTCCCACAAATCAGTTGAGAGGTGCTAAGTGCCTTGCAGGCACAGAAGGATTTTCTCCAAACATTGTCTATGGATCCTAGATATGCTCTCACCTTTCTGTTCTAGTTTTAAAATCNTTTGCATCCCTCTTCTCAAGTTTAAGCTTTTCACCTGAATGTAATTCCTGTATCAATGGTAGCCTTTCTGTTCTAGTTTTAAAATCCTCAGTGGTTGCACTAAAACCTGAAAACTCATACCTATGGAAGTGTTTGTATCTTAACTAAAAAAGTATTGAAAGACAATATGGCTTTTGGAAAGTCTGCTCTAGAAAACCCATCCATAATTAGTGGAAGTGTCAGTCTGAGTATGTTTTTACAAAATTAATTATAAATATCTTGATCACATACATCTTCCTCTGTTTTCTGATACAGAATTTTCTGCCAAAGTAGAAACTCCCAAACCTTTTGATTCTGAAATACTGCATTTGTTTGTTATAATACAGTATTTTCTATCTTTCTTGTATAACAAGCTTATGATTTATTTTTTTCCTACGAGTTCAGGATTCTTTCATTAATTTATATGAAATGCTATATTTAACAAAAATCATAGCTCTTAAATCAGTTAATCTAACTGCCTGCTATAACTCCACTTGGGCTTTGGAATAAGCATCAAAAACTGAGAAAGTTTTAATTCTCTTACACCCATTATCTAAAGATTAGAGCAAATAAATGCATGTGCTTCCTCATTTAAAAAAAACAGGGTCGCCATATCTGACTCTTTCCATTTTCCTTTAATTTGTCCATTTTTTATTGGCTCTATTTGCTGATAGAGTGGAAAGAAGGAGAGACTGAAATTAATTAAATCTTCTTTGATACTTAACTTCTTACTTAGTGTCTTGGGGATCCAAGGAGCTCCAAGCAATAATCAATGAAAATCATTCCCCTCTGTCTGTTCTCAGTGGAACTGTAATAATAACCAATTAATACAGCCCTAGACTCAACAGAAAAGTGGTGATTAGCCCCTACAAAAATTGATTGCAATTAGCAAAATTCTGGTGTAGCAGAAATCACCAGATAAACTGTTTTTGCAAAAAAAGGTTTAGGATTTAGCTTGCTTGAAAATACTGAAATAAAGCAAAATTTTCACTTTGTTCAGGTCTTTTTTGACCTCGACTAAGAGATGAAGGCTTCTAGACACCTTGAGCCTCATTTTTAAAATGACCTGCCATGGTCTGTTAACTGATAATGTATCAATTAACTAAAAAAATAATCTGTGTGCATCACTTCCCATAATTTTCTGTGGTTCCACTTCCTTTGAAGTACTGCTGCCCTAAAATCAAGGCACACAGACACACCACTGCAGAGCGTTTTAGAAATATACAGTGTTATTCTGGTGACACCAGGTGTTGAAAGTAAAAAATGTAGTGCATTATGTATTCAGAAGCACTCCATTACTAATTGATAGTTATCGTGGGGTAAACGGTGAGCTAGTGAGGGTTTGTAATTTGGCAATAATTTGAGTTCTCTGTTTTGAAAGAAATGTTCATGTGCTGAAAGTCAGAAGTTATTTGATTGTTACCTATCTTTTTAAGGCATATCAAAAAGACAAAATTAAAAATGTCGCATGGTTTCTCTTCTTTCTGTGTTTTAAGTAATACACTGTTTCTTGATTTACATCTGGCTCTCTAATTATAGTATTTAATTTTTCCTCAGTTCATTAGCATCACTAAGTGAGTGTTTGCTTAAGGAATGCAGAAGTAAAATTAACTGAGATTTCCAGATGTCCCTAGATACTGTCAATTCTGGGAGAAACACTGTTCAGAATAATAACATTATTCCTGTGTTTGGGGATTGGGAGTGTCCTGAGTCTGCTGTACCGCACAGTATTTGGATGGGGGGAGTGGCACTTGGAGGGCAGTTATTGATTTATTCAAGAGCTGAAATGTAACTTTATATGGCCAAGTTGGACTAATAATGTTTCATGCATTTTCAACATTGTGTGAATAATGTTTATCTTTAATATTTTCAGGTAGCATCATTTTAAGTTCAAAAATGTGATATTTGGTTAATCTGTAAAATCATCCCTTCATATTTCAGCTTTTCATTGTCAAATGCATTAGATGTGAGGGTGTACCAGAGTTCACCCAGAACTACTCCTTGAAACTCCCAGGCTGTATTTGCTATGAGCCAAGACCTTTCAGTGGAAGCAGTGTGTTTTTAAAAGCATGGTGCTGACTTGTCCATGGTGTTTACTGGAGGCTATTCTCTTAGTTGTGGCATAAAAATAAACTACAAGTGGTGCTTGCAAATTTACTTTAGTAGGAGCAAAGTTGCTGACATGAAGAGCAGTTGGTTTTATGTTGTGTTTCGGTGGTGAGAGGTGTATACTGAAAGTGTCTGCTGATCCCAGGCAAGAGGAAACTTTCCCCTTAGAAGGATAGAGAAGTCTTAGGACTTGCTATTCCTGTCCTGCTTACCCTGTTCACTGACACTGAAATTGAAAAAGCATAAGAAAGTGAATTGGAGGATACTCCACGTATTACTGGGTATTTGGGACCTATTGGGAAAGGTGGGATTCCATAAAATAAAGCCCACTGCAGCAGGTATGAATTGTTTTCTCATTTCTACAGCATACCCTGAGAAGGCAGGAATATAGTGATCCATTGTCACTTCTGCCTCATGTCCCATGGCATGGACAAGGGATATGGCAGTTTCCCTTTGCCTGCTGAGATCTGTGCATCCATTTTGGTCAGCTCTGTTGCCAACTAATGTAGCCAGTTTAGCCATCCTCTTTTCTCATAATTTTTCCCCATGTTTGAGGTGTGTCAGGAGGCTGTTCTGGGGATATACTAAAGCTCTAATCAGAGCATATGCTGGTAACTTCTGTCTGTGCTCATTACTTCTTATTTTAATATAGTCCATTGTAATCTTCCCTTAACTAACTCCTTGTTCATAGGCAGTTCTCTATGACTTGGACTGGAGATATTTTCACTGCATATTAAATAATGAACTCCAAGTCCATTGTGTTATCTTTGTCAAAGTAGGCTGTTTAATGACACTGGCCTGGCTTTTTTTGCATTCAAAACCGCATTGCATATTATTCACCTTCTCATTTACTTCCAGTACTTAATTCTGTCCATCCTTCGTTATCAAGTTAGTAACAGAAATTCCTTCTCAAAGGTCAGTGAAAAGAGACTGCAGAGCATGTGTAAAGCTGTTTTCCTTTATGTAAATATTTTATTTGTAAATAATTGGCTCATATAAATGTCTGTATAACTGGGATGAATGTTATGTAATGTCTTCCTGTTACAGCCTGACCCCTGGTTTTAGATGCCCTTCATTAAAGCTTCCTTCCAGGCATCCTGGACATTGACAAGGAGATCTTAAGTTACAGTAAATTCTAAATCATCATAAAGCCAAAATAGCTTTTATCTGCAATTGCAGATGTATAGTTATGTAGAGATCGGGAATTATTTCCATCAGTAATTTTTGTGAGACTCTTGTGGCTCCAGGAGAAGATATAAGGGCTTGTGTAACTGGTTTTCCTCATTTTTCAGTAAATACAGACCTGTGTTATAAATTTTGCTTTAGACTACGGAACCTGTTTCTGCATCAGAGACCAAATCACTCTTTACCAGAAAGTAAACATTTAATTCCACACATCCTTATAGGACACACAAAAATTAGAGATTTCTTGTCTTCTTATCTTTGACTCTGTGTGGCAGGAGGATATTTGAGAGTTTGGTCAGAACGTTTTCTGGATTTGAAAGCAATTATTCCAGTGCCTTGCTGAGTGCAATTTCAGGCCTTTTTTTTTTTTTTTTTTTTTGGGGGGGGGGGGAATGTGTCGCTAGAATATGTATTTATTTCTTCTGTGTAGAAAATAGGGGGCCAGTAAATGTATTTACTTTGGGATAAGGATGCTGTTGATGAAAAAGGAGGCAAGGTATGCTTCAGATTTTGTCACAGGAATTTGCAAGTCTTTCTTAGAGAGCAAAAATCAACCAGGACAGTTGGAATAACTCATTATTTCTCTTTTCATGATGATCTATGACTTTTTATTTGTTCTGTAGTAAACTTGTTACTAATTTCTAAAGAGAAGTGATATGGCTCGGTGGGATTGAGGTAATTATATACATCTGTTCATGGCTCTTTGTAGTTTTGATTTGATGTTCTGTTTTAGTTTGTTTTTTCATGCCTTTTATTATAGTAGAAAATGGTGGAAGAGATGTGTTGCTGAGATATGGATTGGGTTTTTATTTCTGACTTGTATTAAGCTGCAAGCTGAAATTAGCTTTAAAAATCTTTATATTAAACTGACCACATAGCTTATCAATGTAGACTTACATATACATTTAATTAGTAAGACTAATAAAATAACTGTAGTAAATTAAAATAGAATCACAAAGTCATTTAGTTTGGAAAAAACCTTTAAGATCACTGAGTCCAGCTGTTAACCCAGCACTGCAGAGTCCACCACTAAACCATGTCCCTGAGTACCACATCTACATGTCTTTTAAATACCTCCAGGGATGGTGACTCCACTACTTCCCTGGGCAACCTGTTGAGCTGATTTATTTTGTTACCAATATGTCCCCTGTTAAATATAATGCTTTTCCACCAATTTGATTCATAGACTGAAAAGATGGTATAAGCCTTCCTTCTTAAAAAAAAGTTCCACTTTTCCTTCTGTGCATGTTTCAGTAACCTCAGCTGTGGTCCTCCAAATGTCAAGGAGGGTCTCTTCTCCTTCCATTGCTACCTATTGGCATACCTCCAAATAAAAAGCATTACTCTTAGTGTAACTTCTGTGAGTATAGGTAGACTTTATTGTCTACTACCCCTTCTGAACTTCATAAAATTTGTATGACCCTGCTTCACAGAAAACATGCTTGGCCATTACCCCACACTATCTGTTCCCTTTCTGGTAGAATATTTAAAATAGTGTTTGCATCTAAATCTGGCAACTCCTCCGGTACAGCCGGTTTTAACCTTCCTCCCTCCTTTTCTGTTGGCCACTAACACTTCACAAGCAAAGCATGGCTCTGTGTGGAAAATCCTTGTGTATGTATATGATGTGGATGCAGTAAATGCCTATGAATTGCCTATCTTTGTCCCTTCAAAGCAGCCTGTAGTGGGGCAGGTACTGGTTTCTGGAGGAAAAATACTGCAGTGTAGTGTGTCACCTGCATTTTTCTGTTTTGCTCATTTAGCAGAGCACATTTTGTTCCCTGAACATCTGTGCTCTCCTTTGGTTTTCAGTGAGGTTTGAGGAGCATCGCGTTGTGGCGACACCTCCGCGTGGTGCTCCAGAGCACCTTGACTCATGGCAGGGAGACATCCTGCTGCTGCCTGTGGAGCTGCTGGCTGGAGTGACCTCTGCTCTTCCATGGGGAGGTCCAGCTGCCGGCCCTCCCTGAGAGGCACTGCTGGCTCTTGCCTGGTCAGAGCACATCCCACTGCAGCCCCTGCCGTGGCACCTCCACGGAGCTGGAGCAAGGGCATAAGATGGCTTCCCAGGCCCCAGGGCCCTGCCAGAGGGAGGCTGCTGTTGCTCAAGGACGGGGCTTTGTAAACATCTCCCTTCCAGGCCCGGTCGCGCTTCCAAGGGACGGTGCTGTGCCATGACCTGGGCGCCTCTCCCCTCCTCACAGAGGATCATTGTGCAGCTGTTCCCTCATTTCCTTTGTGGAAAGGCACCTCACGATCCCACACAAGACCCCATCTTTTCTCTCTTCCCGTCCTCTCTCTCACCATCCTTTCAGTGTAGAAAAATACATTCCCATGCTTAGGTACTCAAAGTGTTTGCCGTGTTCCACAGGCGGGGATGATCTTCTCGGTCCAAAACAGCGAACTGACCGCTCTGGGCATTGGCATGTAAATTAATGTGCTGACCTCGCAGGGAACCCATCCAAGCTGCAGCCTCTGTCCCGAGTTTCAGGATGTCGGCGGTTTGAAACCCTGGGCTATGTTCTGCATCTCAATGATGGAAACCACTTCAAATTCATAGTGGCATAGCAGGGCTGCCCTATCAAAAGTTGTTTTTCTACTTCTTTTCCGTAACAGCAATCTGGCATTTAAAGCTAATGCTCCATTCTTGTGGGTTGTTTTTTTTTCTTCCTTTTGTGCAGATACAACAGATTAAGCACCTATACTTAAAGGGCAAAGATGAGGTATTTCTATGTGTATCATTTAAATTAATTGTTGTGTACTTGCAACTGCATCACAAGGACCCACCATGCTTGAGTGGGATTTTAAGAAGCCATCTAGTCTCTTGCCTTTCCCCAAGGCAAGATTAACTGTAGCATCGATTATAGTTTGAACAAATTTTCAAGAGTTCCAGTTTTCAAGGCTTCAACATTGTTTACTGATTTTCAGTAAACACTTCACACCCCAGTTACCACTCAAGACTAAGATGCTTGAGGTATTGCTGTGTTCTTCTGAACCATCAGTGTGTTGTTCAATAACACTCAAAAAGGCATTGGGAGAATGGAGTGTGAACAAAGCAGGAGACATGGTTTATATCCCTGTGTAAATTCATGGTTTATCCATTCTCAAATATTTCAATTCTGGTTTCCCTATGTCAGAAAACCATAGGAGAACCAGCAAAGAAGGCTTTTTCTTTTGCTAAATGCCTGTGGACTTGTCAGCTAAGAATTGAGTAAGCACTGGAGTAGTAAGTGGTGGCACTGAGGAAGTGTACAGAGCCCCAGTCCAGGAAGATGAAGCAAGCAGGCATCAGGGAAAGACCCTACAGGAATTTGCACCTCATGCACCCATGTGCAGTCACAGCCTGGAACTGCCTTCCCTGCTGCTGCCATTGCTGACACAAAAACAGGCATGAGAGCTCACTGGGAGAAAAGGCCTTCACACAGCCCAACACTCATCGCTTTGACTTGGGCTGGGTCTGCACCCAAGTCTGGAAATGCATTGGTGTTGCCTTGCCCTGTTCTTGTGCTCTGATGCTGAGGTATCTGTTGTTGACCACCCTCATATAGGGGACACGGGGCCCTCAAGCCTCATTTTTGGGTCATTGGCTATGGTTGTTCTTATATCCTGTCTGTTCTGACAATTAGAAAGCTGTTCCTATCCATGCAGAAAATTTTGGCTGGCTTTGTGTTCATGTATGCAGAGAATCAACTGTCTCTTCTATAAAACCTTTACCCATATTTGTAGGTGATTATGCCCCGTCTCATCAGCTCCTATTTAAGCTCCTGCTGGTTCAGCCTTTGCCCAAGTAAAATGTCCTGGACTCAGTGCTCTGCCCTGAGCTCTTTCTAACTAGTTTTGTAGTCCACAGGTTTCTCAGCTGAGGTCATACGACTTCAGTGAGGCTTGTGCAACATGGCTTAGGACAAAAGAGTCAATACTTACTAATATAGTATTCTCTTGAGGTGACAGCTTCCCCCCTGCCCTACAGTTCAATTTGTCCACATCCACTGATCTTCCATGTTCTTCATCCTCCTTTTCTTGTCCTGACATACTGGCAATCCCCTCCTGTCTCTGCACTCTCAAGAATTTTAGCCTGTTAATCAGTCTAATGTTGTGTCCAGTGTGTTTCTGTGTTCCACTCCTAGCATCTTTTTGCATGTAATAGTTTTATCTGATTGTCACTTCGAAACCTTCTAACAGTCACTTTGGGAGTGAAACTCTTTCTGTAAGTGATAAAAATTAATCTAACTAATTTTCTCTGTGCAGTAATATTGAAAGTGATTTAAAATGTTTTCAAACAGACAAATGGCAAATGTTTGCCGTGATGCCAGATGGGTGCAAGGCACGTGAGCAATGCTGTGATTGATGCCTGTCCAAGGGAAGGGCCTCCTCGCTCTGCCTCCTGGCAGAGACTCGCAGATACTCCAATTTAAGCACAGGCGTATTCGTTCATTTGGGGATGTGAACTATCCGAGGAAGAAATTAAAAGAATCTGCAAAGGAGGTTAAGTGGAGTTTTGGGTAGTGCCCAGTAGCATCCAGAATGGCCCTGGTTACTCCAATACTCTTGTTTGTTTTCACAAACCAGCACCTCGCGGTTTCGGAGCGGATGACCGCTGCGAGGAGACCATAACCTCTTGATTTCAAAGGAGCCATCGTTTCGCTGGTGCCTCTGTGGTTAATGTAAGAAAGGTGTCTTGCCATAAACTTTTTCTGAGGTATTCAGCAAGGTTGGGAAGGGGTCGGCCCAGGCAGGAAGCCCTTGTCTGTGCTATAAAGAAAATAGCAAGCAACAAAATGAAAGCATCAAAGGACCAACAGGATGCGGTCCCAGGAGTCCTCTCTGGCATGTTAGTGCTTCTTGAAAGTTAGCATTGAGTGAAGAGTGACCTTAAAACTCACTTCATTCAAACAGACTGGGCTCAAGTTTAAAGTTCAAGGCATTTTGTTTTTTCACCTGTTTCCTACAGTTTTTAAGAAACTTCTGAAGAATTAATGTGTAACTATATCTGGTCACAGAGCCAATGCAGAGAATTTTTCTCAAGGGAAAATAATGTTACTGTACGGAGTGAGAGAAATGGATACTTTCTGAGTTGACTTTTATTTTGTTGAAACTTTTTCTCCCAAACCCACTGCAACCATGATTGCAAACAGCCCTGGAGCCGGCGTCATGCACCTACTATTTCTTGTTTTATTTTTGAAAGAAGCTGGTAGGATCCTGTCATTGTCTGAATAGCGGTGAAAAGGTGTTTTTGCCAAAGCTGCTGCTGCCATTTGGGAAGCAAGGTCTTGTTTGTCTCGTTTTGAGCACCACCTGGGAGCAAAGAGCCTGGTTGCAGCAGTTCAGCTTCATCTGCGAGTGCATGGTGAGTGAGCCAGTGACTGGCTCCATGGCTGCCCACCCCTCTCACCGTGCTGGAGCTGTTGGGCCTCGAGAGGGAGAAAGCCCTGACCCTGAACTTCCTTGGCAGGCAAGGGTAGATGTGGATACAGTTCCGCAGCCCTCCCGGCGCTAATGGTGAGTGGCAGCCCGGGCTCCTGGCTGGCACCAGTTGTGAGCTGCTTTTCTTTTCACCCAACAACATCTACCTGTGTGATCCTGAAATAGTTCCTCTGTTTTCTGATCTTTGCATCCTGTGTTATGAAGCAACTAGTAACTGATCCCGCAAGCAATTTGGCAGGTCATCTTTCATAGCTGAAAGAAATAGTTTGCAGAGATGACATACAAATTTCACTTGTGTTTCCCCTTGCCATTAAATTTTAACGATTCTGGTATGAATATTTCATGAGAGTACCTTCTGAATGGGTTTGTTTTGTCCTGGCAGCTAATACTCAGTATAGAGTTGGGGGGAATTGTTTAGTTTTTTGTGGGTTTTCTTTTCCTCTCAGGTGGTTTAATGTAGCTAAGAAGTGTCAAACTGGATTAAGTGAGAGAAGGCAACTTCTTGTTGGTGATTCAGCGAGGGGGTGCCATCTATAACTCTTTTCAGCTGCTTAGTGGAAGAAGCTGAAAATGAAATGACCCTCAAATACAATTCTGCTCTCTGCTCTCCTGCCACAAGGTGGCTAGAAATGTTTTGAAAGCCCACGATCTGCAAGTGCTATAAGTGATGCTAATACATCTACAGCCTTTCCGCAGCACAACACACAGCACACAGGAGACCAGATTTATTGTGCAGAAAATTGTGTATGTCTTATTTATGTGGAGCAGCACTCAGAAAATGTTATTACCAAGTTTAGTTCAATCCCTCCTGAGCTGGACGGCTGGGCTTGGCTTTGTTGTTGGGTTTTTTTAACAGAAGGAGAAGTCATTGTGCCCAGCCCATTCAGTGTGAGGCACAGCAGTGCCATGGGGAGCTCGGTGGCCACGTGCCCACGAGCCACAGCTCCACGAGCACATCAGCCTCATGGCTCTACACAGAGTGTGGCTGAAACTTCAGCTTCCCACTCGGTCTCCATTTGTACTGCCTGCTGAATCCATCTACTCAAAGGCTAAATCAGAAACACCTGTCCAAACCTGGGTTAGCAAGGTCTTTTGTTGCTGGTGAATGCTGTGGGCCCTGCACTGGGATGATGGGTGTGTTTCTTTAAATGGGTGATGTTTCCCAAGAACCAGATGCTGTACCATCAGAAACAGGGACTTTGCTTTCACAGATTACAGGAATGGTGACACTCTTCCTTGCAAACATTTTTGGAAGCTTATCTCCAGCTGTACAGTAGGGACAGGGCTTTTGTTTAATGGAAATGAAGCGTATCTTTTTGTTACAGATGCACCACTCACTATAGAGCTTTTTAGGTGCGTTTTAGGTTTCCCTTTTTATTTTTTAACTTATTAACTCTGACAAGTAACCTCTTGGTTGTGAACAATTTAATTCACCATTCATTTTTCTGATTCAAAGTGAACACGAGTGCCCTAATCCCCTAATGGGAATTAATTGCATGTTTCAATGCTTAACTCTGATCCTTTCTCAATCCCCACTGGGACAAGTTTCTTCCTGAAGGATCTGTGTTTGTTATTCAAAACACAATCTGAAAGGTAATGATTTTTCTTATAAAAGAGACTCGGGCCGACTGAATATTAATGCTCTTTTTATTGTGAGAGAATGAGCTGATCCAAGAAAAAAACCTTGTTTATGTCATGAAGGATAAATTACTCTGAAGTGTATCTGATAAAATATGGCGAAAAATCAGTGTGTTCTTTTTCCCCTAAGTGAAAGCAGTTTGCCAGTAAATAAAGGCCCACACTGTTTTTGCTTGGAAAGCTGTATTTTGATACATAGAAAAACTGTTTACTTCACCAAAGGGGAAATTGCTTGGCTGCTGAAGATTTTTAAATGACACTGCTCTCGGCCAGCAATGCACCCTTTTGGGTGACTGACCTGATCTAACAGCTTACTAAAGTAAGAGTAAATAGAAGAAAATGGATTAAATTTCTACCTCCAGTCTGTTTTTAAAGATTTCTCAAATTTGACCATTGGTTAATGACGCTCTTTCCAAGAGGCGCTGCACATGCTCCTCTGATGTTGGGTATGTTGGGTGTCTGGCCCAGCCAGATGACTGTGGATGAGACAGGCTCTGCCCAGTCAGTGATCAAGCGTAAAACATGGGAAAACATCACGGTGCAAGAACTGCTTCTACCCTACAGAAATGATAGGGGATAGAAAGGGCCCAGTGTGAAAAATAACACAGGAACTATGAAGGTACCTTCCCCCCCACTATGTTTCAGTAAAGCCAGTCTTTTATCCCATTTCAACCAATTTTGAGTGTTTCAGGCTCACAGATAAAACACGGTCATGCAGGGTCTATTTTCAAGTGTGGGCTAGTACATGTGCAGACCAGCTGCTTGAGGTGGTTTAACACTTTGGGGTGTCTGTCTGGGGAAGAGAGGAGGAGCACAGCCTTACATGGTCTCTCTGCCAGCAGCCCTGGCTTCCAGTTTTGTCCCCCTGGCCCCACAGCTTGCTGTTCAGCATTCATCAGTCACTCAGCAAGCAGCACCTCGGCGCTGGGGTTATTGCAAATCCATCAGCGCGTCCATGACATGACTCAGCACCAGGTGACAATTGCTTTTGGGGTGTCACTGAGCACACCACCACACACTTGCTGCAGCATAGCTCCCATAATGGAGAGAGAAAAAAAAATTAAGAAAGATTTAGAGCTTTTCCTGAGGGTCAGGAATGCGTTGGCTGATGTTGGAGATTCCTTAGAGAATGTAACTTGGTTACAGCAAAGAACTGCAAGAGGCTGATTTTCCCCTGGTGTCTGTCTGTCACTGGTGAAGTTTTTGTCTGAGAAGTTTTAACATACTTGAATTTAGTACGATACTTAAATGAAGGAGGACTTCAGTGATGTAGGACTAGGAGACCACTTGTGCGTGAGGAGGTGCCGTGGGAGGGTGTGTCTCTCCAGGGCATTGGCCCCGTGGGTAACGTGCTCCTTTGTCTTTCAGCTGCTTTTGCAAGCACGATGGCCCGTGTCTTTGTCTACGGCACGCTCAAGAAGGGCCAGCCCAACTACAAGCACATGATCAACACGGCCAAAGGGCTAGCGAAATTCCAAGGAAGGGGCCGCACGGTGGAGAAGTACCCGCTGGTGATTGCAGGAAAATACAACATCCCTTACATGCTGAACATCCCGGGGACGGGCCACCACATTGCTGGGGAGATTTACTCCGTTGACGAGCAGATGCTGCAGTTCCTGGATGAGTTCGAAGGCTGCCCAGACATGTACCAGCGCACCCTGATGAGAATCCAGGTGCTGGAGTGGGAAGGGAAGGGCGGCGCGGCCGAGGGCATCCTGGAGTGCTTCGTGTACAGCAAGGCCACGTACCCGCCCGAGTGGGTCGGGCTCCCCTACTATGACAGTTACGACTCCTCGGGGAAGCACGGCCTGGCCTACGTCCTACGGGAAAGCCGGGAATAGAAACGGGAGGCGACGCAGCCTGGCCGAAGACATAGTACTAGCAGGTGTTGCTCGGTAACCTTTCCAGGAAAGCTGTAATACCTTTTTATTAAAATGCAGGATCTCTTGTAACCTTCCCGACCCGGGAGCCTTGGCACTAGCGTTGAAGTCCTGTAGGCCCAGAGTTGGAGACTCCTCCCCGGGGGTGAAGTAACTCCATGTGCGCATCAGGTCTGGGGTCTAATTATTCCCTCAACTTCCCCCTTTGCCATGGTGCATAATGGAGGTCAGTGAAAGGCAGAGGAACAGACCAATTCTTTTTCTCTTTTTTTTTTTTTTCCCCTGAGTTGACAAATTTTCTTGTGTTGTTCTCCGAGGTGGGTGGAATAATGATGATACTATTGCACTAATAGCTGAAACTGATTTTTAAAAAATCATGTCTGCAAAATAAAGCACAATTCGTGTTGAATATTGACTTGTGATGGTGTTTAGTAGGTTACTGCATGTAAACAGGAAAAGGTGCCCATATAGATACTTGGTGCTTCTAGACAAATACAGAATTGCTGGAGAAAATGTGAAGGTTAGTCTTACTGTGCACTTCAGTGGTTTTTCTTCTGAACTGGAAGGGTGTACTTTTAAATCGTGTTTAGTTTTACAAGGTACTGTCAAGAAATATTAAGAGACTATAAGAAAGTTGTATTTTTAATTTAACATTGTAAGCACTTTATGTTCCACTTCAGTTCACTGAGTGACCATAGGATTTGGGAGGGGCATGGGGGAGATGTGGGTGATGTTGGGGACCAAGGAAAGCTGGAGCTGTTGTGAGCACTTACTGTCAAGGTGACTTTTTGCCAAGCACTTTAATGCAGAACTTGCAACCATATGCAAACTGAGTTTCCTATTGGGGGAGAAGATTTTATATATGTTATAAAAATATCCAAAGGACCTGTGTTGTGATTGTTGCAACATTTAAATTGGGGGAAAAAAATATGTGAAGAAGACTACTGTCTCCCTGACCCAACCAACTGTGCTGGTTTCTGTACAATCTGGGAAAATCGTGGCTTTCTGTTGTTACACTCCTGTGCCTTATATTTTCCTTCAGCTGCAGTGTTTGGTACAAAGAGATTGTACAGTATCCGAAGTTGCCAAAGGGATGGGAGCAGGCAATGGATGCCATGCAGTGAGCCAAAGTACCATCAAATGCAGCAAGGATACAATTAAGAACAATATTGTACTTTTGCTTACTGCCAGTAATCCTGTGATGGCCAGAGGAGGTTCAGGGTAGGGAATCAGCCCAGGGATCCAGGGCAAGGAATCAGCCTAAACTTTAGCAGTAGTAGGCATTGCTGCATCTCTTTTAGAAAAGCTTTTATGTTGCTGCAGTAAGCAAAATAATTTGGTAGTAGAATACATGTGTCTCTTTACAATACTCATTTGTGTAGGGCAACCTCCAGAGGCTGAACTGGGCTCCTTTGGGAAGGGGCAAGATGGCAGCAGCAAGGAGATCTGTAGGGAGATCTGCAGGGTGTCTGCCTCAGTTTCTCCAACTGCAAAAGCATTAATTTTCCTGGAAGACAGGTCCTACCCAAACACTCTCCTTACTCATCTTGATGAGTTTTGTAAACTAATTCCCTAAGCAGATCCCTGTAGTACATTATTCCCCCTTGGCCATGTGATGTAGGTAGGTAGCAGTGTCCCAATAACAGGAAGAATGCCTCTTCAGTCAGAAGTTTCAAGCAGAATCAAACTTTTCTGGTTGAGCATGAGTCACCAGCCCTGTCACAGACTGGTTTTATTCTTCACCTTCCAGTAAAGGGCCCAGGCACCTCTGGTCAGAGGGTTTCTTTCTGGCAAGTAGCAGGACTCTGTACAACCTAGGCAAGAAAATGAGAGCAGGCTGGCTCCTCTCTGGGGCAGTGGTCAAGATCCAAACTTTTGTCTCCCTTTCCTGGAAGAATTGAGGAGGCCTGGTCTGAGGGACAACATGTGCTCTTAGCAGTACCTTGGGGCAGGTAAAGAGATCTATCAGCTCCTTCTGTAAGGATTTGCACTCAGTAATCAACACCAAGAAGATAAGGGTGGGGAAACTGAGTATGGAGTTTGAATAAAAGAAGACAATTCCCTTACAATTTTAAATGAAAACACATGGCAAAAGTCTGCACTAGTAAAAGAAAACCTCTAACTTGTAATTTAAATCTAGTCTATACAAAGCATTCAAAATACAATAATATATAATGATTTGAAATATATAATAAATAATTCTGTAATAATTTATTATTAAATATTAATAAATAATAATTCAGTACATATATATCCTAATTTAAAATAAATCTGATCAGAATTTAGGCCATTGGTGGTACTTGTGCGGCACTTACACAGAGCAAAGGAGGACTGCTCTGTTTGTTCAGTGGTTAATTTTTCATTCTTGCCAACCATTCTGTACAGCCTGGCTGGGGCCTCAGACCAGGGACATTGCTGTGGAGAAGACAAATCAGATTTGGGCTTTTGTTGTGTTTTCTTTTTTTTTAAAAAAAAGAGGCTTTTCCTGTTTCAAAGCAGAAATGGTATTTTATTGATTTTATTTGATCCTGAAAAAGCATTACAAAGGTTATGTACAAGTATTTCTGGAAGTAAAAATCTGGAATCTGTTGCCAAGATTTAACATCTGTGTTTGCTGTCTTAACCACTGATACAGTAAATATGCCTGTATAAAATCTTGTGCATAGTACTGTCCATTTTCCATGTTGAATTGTCTTAATGTTACTTTACAGATGAAAATAATAAAGGCTTAGTTAATTCAATAGTGTGGAGGCAACCTTTCATTCCAGTTCCACCAGCAGATCTCCTTCTCCAACGGTGTCACCAGCTTTGCAGTGCACAGCTTTCACCTAGGGTACAGAAACAGCAGAATTTAAACCCTTCCTCAACAGCCTGGTGAAATCAATGGCTTGGCTGACATGGCTTGTATTGCACAGAGCACTGTGTCTGCACACAGGGGGTGAGTGGCCACTCTGCAGCTTGAGGACATCCCAGGGACACAGATCACCTCTGCTGGAAGGGCCTCAAGAGCTTGAGTGCTCTGCCTCCAGTGCTCAGAGTCCAGCTGAGTTCTGAGTACCAGTGCTTGACCAAACGGTGCCCAACCCCATCAGGGTATTTAGGCAGCTACCACCACCTGGTTTGCTTATGACAGAGGTGCTTGAAGACCCAAATGTCAGATGGAGATGGCACTTCCAAAAATCAAAAAGCGTCTTTTTTTTCACCTGCTTGTACTGCTGTTTATTTATTACTAAAGTTTTAAATCAGAGGACAGGTTGACTCTTCAACATTCATGTTGGGACATTGCAGTGAAATATTCCAGAATTTCTTTCATTACAGTTTTTAAATATTGCTGAATTTTGGAACTGCAGCCATGAAGTAGGTATCTCTTAATCTCCAGACAGCTGGGGTAGATGATCCAAATCTGAATTGGGATCCTTTAACATAACTGAACTTGGCAAGAGCTACCACTGTCAAATAAATGCAGCTACATCTGTAGATGAATTGCTTACTTGTGCAGATTTCTAAATTTTAACCCACAAGCATCTTATACAAGTCCCTCATTTCCTCTATAAAAGGCTGCAACGTTTGAATTCCCTTTCAGCACACGGAGCTACAGAAAATATTTGAAGCTGAGTTTGCTTGCAGTATTAATTCAGAGTTCACACTGACAAGCCCAAATTCTTGTTCAGCACTTTGCTCATTTTAATAATCCAAACACTACCCTGAAGGAAATCCAGAGCATACCCCAAGTACCATTGCCCATGTCCACGTTTGACAGCGTGAAGCCAGGTGAGCTGCAAGCAGATCTCTGGCTCTGTAGCACAGGCACACTCACAGCCCTGCTCAAGAAATAACGCTGAACACAGGCAGAGACATTGCAAGATGTACAAACAAGGGCTTTATTTCTGAATCAGTAGCTAGGCAGCTGCCCCATTGCTGAGCCTCAGTCTTTTAAGAGATGAAAGCAGTGTGAAAAACATTCTACCCCTTGCTTTTCTTCTTCTACAAAGCCAAGGTTCAGCAAACATCGGGGCTAACCAGTGTTTCAAACTCCCCAGTGATTTCTGCCATGCAGCAGGGCCGGCTCCTCGTGCTGACCCAGGCACAGCTGTCCCTGCAGAAGACAGCAGGCACGCCAGCTCCTCTCCAGCTTTCCCTCTTTTTTAAACCACCTGCAGCTGGAGTAAGCTCAAAGTAGATAAAAACAAGCCACTTTTCTCACAATTACAAACAGGAAGATGGGATTTGATACAGAAAAAAGAATTCAGTCAGGAATGAAAATGGGAACGTCTTCCAGCTGAAGACAAATGAACTGAGTTTCAAAACACTGTTTCAAAGCATCAAAACATGGACTAACAGCCGGTCCAAACATCCCATTCCTGTGGAGGGGCCAAGTTATTTTAGCACTCAGAGCCATGACTTTGCAGTGCAGAGCAGGATGAATTCTATTTAGCAGCATCATTTCTACACAGCCCAAAATTTTAGTGCTTTTTCAAATTCCTAACATTCTGAAGATCAAAAAAATGTGCTTATTATTAAAATGGGCACACCAAGGAGACACTGCAGGGTGCACATCAGGCCCACTGAATGGCCTGTGCACCATTGTACAACATCCTACCTTGAAGGATTGATAAACAAACACAGGTTTTATAGGCATCTGAAGAGACTGAGTGGGAAATATTTATTATTAGGAGAAGTACAAGAGGGACTGTAAGGAACAGGCCCATGGATTGCAGAACACCTTCCTGGGAAGGGGAAGGTTAAAGTGAAATAGAAATGGGGTGGGTGGGAGAGGGACCAGCATTTTAATTATAAATACTCGCTAGTTAAAAACACTGGATGCAGGGAGCAGCAAGGGTTTAAACAAGCGAAGATGAAAAACTAAATACTTGGAAATATTAATCAAGTGAGAAAATAAATTATATAGAAAAAAATGCATGAAATAAAATAATAAAGTGGCAATGTTACAGCAAAAGGAAAAGGAACATACTCCCTCTCTCGGTGTTTCTTTCTCTTGAGACCCAGTTTTGCCCTGGATGCACTGGAAGAGGCAAGCCCTGGGACCCAGCCTCAGTGACAATTTTAGAGCTGTGCCAAATAAACCTTTCTTGTAAACACACAAACAGTCCTTGGCATTGAGAGCCATCCTGAGATCTCAGCAAACGTTGCCAGTGGCAAACCCTGTCCCTGCCCGCAGATTCAGCTCCCTGCTGCCTCTCTCTGGGCTGAAGGGTCCTGCCCTGGGGTTTGTGCTTCAGGGGGAGCAGAGGGACTTGACCCCAAGCAGAGATGGGCTAGGGCAGGTTAGGAAATATGCAATAGAAGAGAATATATAATCCAGATCCAGACTGTGCTCTCCCATTGGAAAGGAAGGATCAAGGGCCCATGTCTACATGGTGGTTTCAGGCTGTGAATTATAATCTGGCACAGGGATGCTCTGAGGTCCCAACTCAAGGGCTGACAGTCCCCAAACCAGCTGGGGTTTAGGGCATGCCCTTGTCACACAAGCTTAACCAGTTCCCCGCCCAGGGTGCTGGTTTTGGCCCATCCTGCACTGCAGGAAAGTCCCAGCTCAGGGCCTGCAATGTTGATCCCTCAGAAGCAAAACAGCATAATGCACAGCCTTGCAAAGCTTAACAAAGGTGCAGATCTAGGTTTGATGTTTAACAGTCACAATAATAAAAAATTGCTTCTCTCTCCCCCCTGCAAAAGCACTTCTTATGCCTTGTTCTGAGTGGGGGGTTTTAATGTCAAATTGTTTGCCATTAAATAATTAACTGGCAAAGAGATCTCTCTTCTTCAGTTGCTCTCTGGAAAGAGGAAATTTGGAGAAATGGTCTGCAACACCTTTCAATTCAACTTTGCATTGTAACATCATAGAAAACAAATCATTTAGGAGGAGAAGAGTTCTATGAATTTTCGAAGCCAGTAAAACTACTTCCTGCTGAGCTATCTAAGGCTCGGAACTACTTAACAGCATTCACAGCAGATGCAAATGTTACAAAATTAAAGACACCTCACTTTGAAAGACTTACAACAATCAGACTTAATTCCTTAACAACCAGAATCCTTCTTTTTTCCTTTTAAAATTTTATCCTGTTTGACAAGTTGCATATGGTTTTACATGACCCAAGGTAGCTTACCTTGCCTGTTTTAGCAGCAATCATACTGTTCTGCATTTTCATTGCTTCAATTACACAAATCTCTTGACCTTCTGAAACCTGGTGAAATTCAAGCAGTACAAAATGAGGATAGAGGATTTGAAATGTTCTAAGTGTGACGATTCTTATGGAAAATAAAAGGATTATTTCATTAAGTGCTATAAAGGCTTTCATAACACAAGTGAAGTCAGACAGTTACATCGGTGTGGAACCACCAGCTCTCAGCCACAGGGAAGGTGCCGTGGAGATAAATCCACCATGGGCACCACAGCTCAGAGCTCTTAAAAGGAAGCATTGAATTTTCCTCTTTCTGCTTGTTTGTGTCCTGCTAACAGCCATGTGCAAGCTCAGGTTCACCAGGAACCCACGGGGCTGCTCTACTGGACTCCCTGTGCTCTCAGTCAGATCCTCCCTCCAATGTCTTGGACCACCCTGTGCAGAGGAAACTGCTGCTCAAGGCTTGACAGTGGTTGAAGGGCCTGCCTATACATGGGGGACAAAACAGGGAATTCAGAATTTACCCAGCATAACCCAGAGATCAGCCAGTCATCCCATGAAGGTGATGTGTGCCAGAGAGGGAAGGGTGCCAGGCCCTACATGCCAGGATTTAGGACTTGCACACCCCTGTGGGATGCCTGGTTCCAAGTGCCCACTGCAAATCTTTTCATTGGGCTCTCACAGATGGAGTCTGCTACTCTCTCATTATCCCAGCAAGTTTGGGATGCTTTCCCCCGATGTCCAAGTTTCATTAAAGAGGGTAGTCTGAAACCTGCAGGGATCTGGTTTGTGCACTGTTATATGTGCCAGTGCCAACAAAATGTGTTTGTTTATATACACACATATATACACATAGATATTTTTCTCCAATTATATGTAAAATTAATAATACACATTCAAGAACAAGTGTGTACCACTTTGGAGGAATATATTAACAGATAGATGTGAAGTCAGAGATCAAACACACATTGCATGAAGAACATACAAAAAATTTAAGTAAAGCTATTTTTTCGCTAACTGAAAAGCACTGATATCTGATATCTGCCTATGGATTCTGAGCAAAACAAAACAAAAAACATTACATGAAAAGGTGCTTATACCCTTTCTCCAATAGACTGGCAACAGCATGACAGGTTCTGGAGTCTAAATATAGAAAGCATTTGCTACAGGAGCGTGGTGTGCTAACTGGATACAGAGAACAACCAACACCCAACACTTCACCTGCAGAAGTTCCATCCTGAGCTTCAGGCAAGCATTTAAGTCATTAGCAGGTGTCGAATTCGGTGAATAGTATCAAAGACTTGTTCTTTGTCCCCAGTTATTTCCCCTCTATTCCCTTTCCCTGTCTTTTGTCTCCTTCCTTCCACACCTGCTGCTTCTGCCCACAGCCTTGTTCCAGCAGCTCACTCTCCCCTTCCTTGCTTCTTCTCCTCTTCTTCTCCCTATATCTCATTGCTTGGCTTTTCTTCCATCTGCTCTGAACTTTCCAGACATTTCTGAGGTTAAGAGGAAGCAGTGACTATCTACTTTTGATTCAAAAAAAGGCAAGAATGTTTATTGGAAGGTTTGGGGTTTTTCAATAACGCTATTATTAAAATATGCATTTCAAAAACAGCTTTGCCACCCTCTGGTTATGCTCTAAAATCAGAGAGCTACAAACACGGGCCTCTAGAGGTTGCTGAAGTTTGAGATTCTAAGGAGGACAGATCTGAATTCAGTGGCCTAATTTCAAGGCCACAAGAAACTGTTTCCTTGAGCTGTGGTGTGATTTAACTGTAGCATGGCTTCATCAGGAGGACGGTGCGCAAATGAACCAGTTAACAATTATGTAAACAGAGTTCTGGAAACACATCTGCTGGAAACATACTGAATTGTCTCTGCAGATCTTAAGTATGGTGCTAAAATGCCAGGAAGTATTAGTGATTTTGGGATGGAAATATCCCTTAATCTGAATTTCTTCTCAGTTTTCCCCCTTTCTCAAAAATAAAGTTTTTGTGTTTTATATAATACCTGCTGGGTCGATGACAAAGGAAGCAGTGTCTGGGAAGGAAACAGCCCCCTCAACCCACAAAATTTATGGTCAAAGTACTCAGTGAACATCTAGTCTTACTAATTTGGAAGGAAGGAGGCACTTTCAGCAGGTACCACGTGTGAAAATGCCGTGTCAGTACTTCTGATGATGTGCAATTTGTTGAAAATTATCTTGGCGCAAGTGTCACTTAAGCACAGAAGTTTAATTACTGTTCTTATGTTAAACCTTTACAGCTCCACTCACTGTGTTAAAAAGCGACAAATCCTAAAATTAGGCACTTGTATCTCTCTCTTTCCTCTTTTTCAGTCTTTTGGGCATTGTCCAATTTCTTTCACTCTATAATTGCACATATCCTTTTGCCTGTTATTTAGCCTGCGAATGAAAACCACAGCAATGTGTACAAGTTCTTGCTGTCTAACTTGTTTAAGGACTGCTAACTTATCTGGACTGTTTTTAATGCTGCCTTTTCATCACATAATTTATTTCTTCCACTGGATGCTAAACCAGTGTAAACCACCATCTTTACATTTCCATTTAGAGGGGTCTCAGTGATGACCCAAATCTGTCAAAACAGGCAACTAAAATCAAACAAAAAATCTGATTGATTGGAACCAAGGAAAGTAAAAGGGGTCCTTTTCTTAAAAGAAAATTAATCTCAGGTATCTTTTTCACAGAATTATCTACAAACAAACCAACTTTTATGTTGCTTGGTATATCAAAATAAATGAGTGATTAACTGCTAGACCTGCAGTCTGTATTTTAGCAGTTTATTTCTGTATGGCACAGTTCAAAGTAGCTGTTCAGTTTGGTTCTCCACAAAGCGAAAAGGAAAAAAGAAACAAAAAAGAGAAAGGAAAAAGAAGGAAAACATCATTGAAGAAGAGGGTACTTAGCATCTCGATGCTGCTACCAGTTGGGATGTGAATTTGGGAAGTCAATGGTGCTGTTTGAATAACTGAGGGACTGCTCAGTGGCTGTTCTCTCCGCTGGCCGACAGGTTACACACAGGACAGGGAACTGTCCGCGTCACTTCCCAACCAAGCCACTCACGCCACGGGGTGGAAGCAGAATCTGAGAAGCAGCAACCCCGACCTGTTCTCACTGCACCCACATGAGGACCATGAAGACCATCTGCACTCAGAGATAGGGCTCTTTAAAGCTCAGAAACACAAAAAGACAGTGCACAGCCGAGGGCATCGCTGCCACGGGATCTTTGTGAATATGGTGCACTTTCTGCAGACTTTTGTGCGTCATCGGATAAAGACTTAATGATTGTGACAGGACGTCTCCCGTGTTAGGCTTACAAAATGGTCACAAGCCCCACAAGTCTTTCTGATAAACCCAATGGGCACTGATGTATTTCCTCACTCTCTGTCTAATTGGTGTAAAGTTTGCAGATCTGAATCACCGATCTTTTATCCAGCTTGCTGCGTCCTCTCCTTTGACATGAGGTCAGGGTTCACATTCGCATCCGATTATGGAAGTGGCGCTCATTAAGCGGCAGCCTGCCTCGCTCCAAAATGAGTTCGCTGGAAGGGGAACTCAGCCCATTTACTCAGCAGATTTCAGCATTTTAAGGAGGCCTGAATGTCACACAGTATTGCTACGTTTTGAGGAGTTTCAGACATCTCCAGCTGATGATTAATTGTGAGTGATGGGAAATAAAATCCAGTAAAGCCAGCTGCTTGCCATGGTCGGCAAAATTACTATAATGGATATAGGCTGCCAATTTTCCAGTTTTACTGGCAAGTCTTCCAAGTGTAATTAAGGGAAGTTATAAATGATATGGAAATCTATCAAGTCCCATTTATTTTCAGAGGACTCTTTCCCCTGAGACTTTTATCTTCAAGCTTATAGTTTGCTTTGTTGTGCTAATGATTTAAACCACTTCTTATTTCTGATTAAAGCCCCCAATATCCTTCACAAGAAGTTAGATCCACTTTATTCAGAAGGATTTAAAGAAACAGAAGCCTTTTTAAAGTTGTGTTTGTCAGCTGTGCTGAACTCCCACTTCCTCTGTGGAGGCATAACAGAGCATCCTCCATCTTAGGCACCTCACTACCATCTGGATTTCCACTTCTGACAAATTCTGGAGACTGGGAAAGATTTGATGGGGGACAAGGGAAGGAAAAGAGTGAATAAAAAATTAAATTAAATTAAAAATCCACCATCAACAAAACCCCAACTTGCCTCCAAATCCTAAATACTCCAAAAATAAAGATTGTAGGTGCTGCTTAGACACTAGGCATTTAGCACAGAGTGGTGTTGCTCACTAATGTTGTTTGATTTGGAATAAAAGCATGAAAATGATGTGCAAAGGCCTAAAATTGGAGATGTAAAGGATGACTGCACAGTATTCCATTTCTCAATTTCATCCTTCAGAGCCACAAAATGGGGGTGATACAGTTACTGGATGAGATTTACAGTAACAGCTGTGGTCTTCCCACACAAGGGAGGACCTTCTAATGGGCTAAGGTCTGTTTTGAACAGACGGGGAGTAGCAAAACAAGGTTCCCTATTAAGGGTGTGCAGTAATATTCCTGATAAAAAAAGGAGTAGTGGTAGTCAGATTGCTTTAAAAGACCTAAATCTCCTTTTGCTGTTAAAAAAAAAAAAAAATAGAGCTATTTTAGAAAGTGCTAACCGCTAAATAAATGAAACACATGTAAATGTAAGGGTTTGTTTCTTTAATCTCCTCCCCACAAACTGTAAAGAATGCATAGGAACCAGTGCCAGGGGCATATGGCTTTCTCCTGTGCTGAACATTCATACAAAAGACAGGTTCATCAGTCATTGGAGTATCTGGATAAAAAATTAGCTCCTGATGGATGGTATTTAGAGCTTACCTGCTGCTAGTACATTACCAGAGAAGCACAGGTTTTGAAACCCACATGACATTAGAAACTGCCGACCATGAAATACCCCACGTGCAGGCACGCTCCTAATGTACGCCAAGTTATACAAAATAAGAAATAAGCTATTTAAACCCTCTGCCTAAAATTGGGCCCGCTGCAAGGAACCCTGGGTCAGCCCTACACAGGCCAATTAATGCACAGCATCTGCTGTATAGAAGCCGTGCATGAAGCACTTCCGAATGATTTCAGCAATTAAAAGAAAACTGTTTCCTGCCTGTTTTGACAGCAACTGTTTCAATGCAAGAGTGAGCACCAAATCATTGTGTGCAGCTGAAAAAATTAAGTCTCGTTTTTTTATCTTGTGAAAAGGAGGTGGGAGGGATGAAGATTTCTTACGGAATCGGATCGTTCTTTTGTTGTCCGACATTCTGTGTTTTTCTGCCAAATTAGACAGAAGGCTCCGAGGGTTTACGGGGCCCTCTACAGTATCACCTTCTGGTGCACTGTGGCTCCCTAAAAAGACAGATCAATATCAACCCTGCTGATTTGCCTACAAAAGTGAAAATCCCTCAATTACATTTTTAAGACCATTATATTTAGAACACAGGTGCTCCGATGCGTAGCATTTTTAAGGCTCTTGGAGCTGAAGTGGAAAAAAACAATGACAACCCTAAGCAAATATGATCTTAGATTTGGTTAAAACTGAAGTGAGAGTTGCATTTTATTGACATCTCCTTTCTCATCTTTGGGAAGACACCACTAAACACCACTCACAATTTCCACTATGCTGCAACTTAAGTCCCTGTTGAGCTTGTAAGTAAAAAGGGACGATGCAAGACAGTGCCATGTGAAAGAGAGTTATCCTCTCTTGTAGCCTTCTGCAAAATAATTGCAAGCATGTATCTTGTTTATGCTTGTGCAAAACCACTGAACAGTGAATTAAGTATGCATTCACTATCTATGAAGATACTGGGATTTTTGTTTGTTTATTTGTTGTTTAAACTTAGTCCATGCTGGTATCATTCCCTTCCCAGATTTTTTCTCTGACTTGTTGGCAATCTGGCAGCCAGCATCCAACAAGAAAACAAACCAAGAGGAATTGGATAAGCAACAATTGAAATTCCTTGGCATTGTCCACTACCATGTAAAATAATTAGTGCAAGTTTTCTCTTCTTTCCAAATTAACTTTGAAACCAGAGCTAGAGAGCTGCAAATATAATTAGCAGCAATTAATAGTACTTGACAAATCATTACTAAACTTTTTTTGCCATACTCCTTTAACGAATGAATCCGAACACAGCACATCCCACATCTTCTGACCTCTGACTAAAGGTCAGTGACGTCCCCCTGACAGCAATCAGCACTGGTCATTGCACTCCCACTTATCCAAAACACACTGCCCCAACTGTCCCTGCAATCCCAGGGTGCTGGGGAAGTGATATCCAGGCAGATCCCTTCTGGGGCTGTTCTTCTGCTAACTCAGACCAATCTTCATCAGTCAACAGTCAACTTCTTTAGTAACAGCTAAAAAGATTTTTATTACTTCAAAAGGCAAAGCACACCAAAATAAGAATTTCAAAAATTGTATTAATTGATTTCAAAGGATTGGTGACATTTTTCCCCCAGGAGGAAACTCTAACAATACTGACTTCATCATGAGAATAAGAATTCCTTCTTAATTACACTGTATTCAAACACAAATCTTAGACTGTGCAAATGCACAAAATATATAGTAAACATTTTTTTCAAGTCAAATATAAACCAATACATAAATAAATTATGTACAGTTACTATAGTTAAGTTTTTTCAATGCAGTCACAATTGTTACTTGTGGCCCCATGTAATAAGAATGGTGAAATATTTGAATACTTTTACTATTGAAATTGTACAACTGTGAAAAAGTTTTCATTTCCAGTTTACCAATAGATTTTTTTCCCCAAAAAGATACACCCCAAGAAAATGATCAAATACACAGTATCATAAAAGCTATGTGAGGTTTGTGACCACATTTTGTCAAGTTTGCAAATTCCCCTTAACTAAAAAATGGAGTTTATATTTGCTGTGAAGGACCAGAGGGAAGAAAGGAGAGAAAGGGAAAGAAAAATGAAAAACAACTCTAAGCGAAAAAAAGGTTCACACACAAGAGAAAAGTATTATTTGAATTAAATAGTATCTTGCTAAATTATTGATACCATATTCATCTAAACAGAATGTGAAACTGTTACTTAAGTATTTTTACTGTTTTAACCTGGTGGATTGTTTCTCTGCTATAAATTCTAAACAGTATAATTGTAAGATTTAAAAAGAGGGTTTTTTTTTAAGATTTTGAGGTCTGAATGGCAAATACAACTTTAAACAACACAACTGCAACAGGTAAGTTTGTAACTCTGCCTTTATGTCACGAGAATGAATGATGTAGTGACAAACAGAATCTAGAAAGCTGTTTTGTTTTGGTTTTTAGTAGTGAGAATTTCAGCAGTACAGGTCAAGCAAAACATCTTTTCCCACAGCAAAAACTTCCCAAGGGTTGTGAGACGGAAAATCATGAAGAAAGATTTTTTTTTAAACTGTTCTTCTAAAGAAAAACAAGAGAAATTAAAATAAAATGCGTGCAACTGAACTGAAAGAGGAATGCAGTTTAAAACATTTTCCTTAATTACTTTTTAAAGGTGGAAACACAGTAATGTCTTTTTTAAGTTATACAACTAAAAAAAGCAGTCTTCAAGTTACCCCATTTTGAAATTACTGAGATAATTAGCACCAGTATTTAACAGATGACATAATTCCAGGCAGTATTAATACCCATGGCTACACTAGCATCAACCTGAAATCATAAGAAATTTTTATGTGAGAAAAGTACATTTAAAGAATGGCTTGAATGGTGATAACTTCCAAAACCTGGATTAACCTTGAACTACTGGAAAGAGAGGAAATTTAGAAACTTAGGTCAAAATAATTAACCATCCTCTTCTTTTGGCTGTAGTCCTACAAAGATTCGGTAACACCAGGCTGTTTACCCAGAGGTGCTTTCCTTTTATGCATTATGGTTGGGGGTAATCATTATAGTGATTTAGACTGCCAGGTATTGGGTATTAGCTTATTGACCAATGTTTGGCTGAGTAACAACACTTGTCCTGCCTAATGCAACTAAAAACCAAAAATGACCAACAGAAACATGCAGCTAAAGCAAAAACACACTTCCATTTCTGACACACAGAAAACCGAAAAAGCAAAAAACTATATTCATAGGTGAAAACATAGCAAAGGCTGTAAGGCAATCAGGACAGCTAAGGCCTTTTTTTGTTGCTGTGGGCAGTTCAGACTACCAAAGTCAGAATCAGTAGCTGGAACACTTTGGGTGGCTTGCTTTAGGTACAACAACACCGCCCTACCTGTGCAACCATCGGGATCTGGAGCTTTCTCCGCTCCGGCACTTTCAGGGCACAGAATCTACGTGCACAAAAACCAAGCCAAGCAACTCAAGACGAAGAAGAAATAGTTTCAAGTGCCTGCCTGTGTCCTGCCCTCTGAGTAAAGCAGGGAATGTGTGCAGCTTTAGTAGGTTTTATGGTGCTGTCCTTGTGGTAGCTGTGGTGAGATCAAAACCACACGCGGTGCCATCTCCACACTCTGGCACAAAAATCCTGCTGTGTGCCAGCAGGGCTGGCTTGTGCTGCCACCAGGGTCAGCAGAAACAGAGCAAGTCCCTTGCCTGGGCTCTTGAAGTCCAGTGGTTTCTCTGGCCTGTGGCAGCATGAGGAACCAAAAAGTGATTCTCACAAAACCAAATTTCATCCTATTGCACACCATCATTAACAACCTACTTAGAAAACGAACATGCAAACACCCTCATCCCCCAATAAGGGATAGTCCCTATATTAATGTGACTGTGTTATCATGAGGAATGTAATCTAAATTTAAATCTTCCTTCCCTAAATAATATTAACCTTCTTTGCAGTCAGCCAGATTTCAAATTGTTTCATTGTTTATGTTGCTTTTTGCTTCTGAGTGCCTTCATTGTGCTTCCAGGAATAACTGAGTGACAACTAATTACAGTCTTCTGATCACATAAAGGAAAATAAAGAAAGTAGAAAGTAACTAAAAACCTAAAGAAATTGGCAGCATCACAAGTTCTGCTTCTCTCTAAATGACAAACAGCACTTCCCCACTGTGTTACTAAAATCTAGAGATCACTTTACAGACAAAAGAGAATAAATTCCTTGCATATGCAATATCTTTTGGCAAAAAAAATGAATTGAAAACTGCTTATCAGACCAGCTGGATAGAGGATGCTCACACAATCTTCTATGAGGCTTCATCAGACCAAAGTATTTCTCGGCAACAGCAGCCGGAAGAGAACACTGTGCTTCAAGTAAAAACAGTGACACATTGAGTGGGGAAAACTAACACAGAGATCAGCACTGCCTTCTCATTTGGCCAGGGAAACGTGGAGAGGGACTAGCAAACGCCATATGCTTTACCTGAGCAGGCGCGATGCCCCGTAGCTGAACCGTAGGCAATAAACACAAGTTTGCGAGTGCAGCCAGTCAGACAAAGATGAGATGACCCTCTCCAGGCGTTTTTTCACCATCTGGAAAGTTACACCTGAAGGAGGGGTATGGCAGCCCAGCTCCCCGTGCTGCTGACCGCTCTGAGAGTGTCTCTGTGAGCACAGGGACGGTGCTGCACTAAGGCTGTATAGCACAGCTCATAGCTTAGGGGAAACAATCTCAGAGCAGCTAGAACCAGACAGCCTTACTGCAGCAGCAGCACCTGAGGGGAACCATGGACAACTACCTCATGTTCTCCCATTTTTCAGCTGTGCTGTTTTCACACCCCGCGCAAATTTGAGCTGCCAAACGCGGCTGCAAGCACAGAATAGGAGCTACTTAAATTCCCATTTCTCCAGCATGCTAAAGAAATCAGACTTTTCCCAAGCAGTGCAACAAAAAGAGCTGTATTTTTAAGGGAGCTACAGTTCCCTGCCCATCAAGCCTTCAACAGCTGTAGTGAGTGAGCTGGTTTCTGACGGACAGCCAAGACTGTAATCTGAATCCCCCCATCCCCTGCTTATTCAGGGCCGATAGCTGATGTTACCCTCATTCGCTGCTGCCTCGCTTTTTTTAATGTTTTGACACTAGTCCTGAAAAGGAAGGATTTAAGTTAAACCCTTTTCAATAACACAAATGTGTTTTTTGCAATTAAAGCCACACAATTAGCAATGACAAGCTCGGGTCAGCAGAACATAGATTATGCTGTTCAAATGCTCTGCCACTCAGTGCCTCCAGCAAAAAGCTGTAGGAGAGGAGAAGAGAAAAAAGAAATCTCACACACATTATTTAACAACTTGTGCTCTGATGCACAGCACCACTTGTGGATTTGTGGAGGGAGGTTCATTTATTTATTTACTTAAAATCCCTTAGGCTCTGGCCTCCTTCTCCACTGGTTGTATTACTTCAAGACAACAAGAACTATTCTTCAGGGCAAGAAGGCTAGTAACATTTAGAATTAACTTCTCAAAAACAAATATTAAACTAAATTTTAAAATCTCAAAATCCCCGACTTAAAAATATTTCCCTTAATTCTTCACAAAAAAAAAAAAAAGGTATTTGCTAAGATGTCCCTCATTCAGCCACTTGTATTGCCTAGACAAAGAAAGCAGATTCCCCTATCCATGTCATGACATACTGATTAATTTTAATTGAATGCTATTCTTTTTTTTAAACTTATCTAAATAATATGCGTGCACATATAGATCACAAACCACAAAGCTAAGTGAAGAAGCTAAAAGAATTTCTAATCAGCTTTACTTAGATCTGTTTCCTCTAGAATGTCTTTCTTTAATACAAACATTGGCACCTATAGATCTTTTATATTAATATGATAATCTGTTCTCTCTGGAAACAGACAGAAACAACCATTATTTTATATTCTAAAAGCAAAAGTGGTATCACAGCAAATGTAAGCAAATATATCATTTCACCAGCACGATCAGTGACTGTCACCTAAGAAGTACAATGCTGATTTTGGACTTCAGATCCTCATTCCATTTCTGCATTATCTCTCAAGAAAATCTAGGTTTCAGTGCCATAAATTATGAACTCTGTGACTGAAGTTTTCTGTTTGTATTTAAGCGCCACATACATGTTTATAGCATCATTTAACTGACAGTAGTACCTTAAAATCAATATGCACAATCTGATTAAAATATTCTTGTGTCTGCAATCACTCCCTTGTTTTCAATGGTTATGAGAGATAAGGGCCCTGACCTTAGAAATAGCATATGATATAATGTGGTAGAATTTCATATAAAGCTGAGTTCAAGTCAGTGTTTATAGTAACTTTAAAACAAATTTTGTTTCCAACTCAATGTGAGGTAAGAAGCACTGGAAATCACCAGGACAGCAACAGCATATTCCCTTGCCCTCCTGTATGGCAAGTTTATTCCTTCTGCAAGACAAGAAGACTGCCACATGAGACTGGGAATTCCCAGCACAGAATTCCCAATTCAAGATACTCGTGTGTCTTGCAAAATGATAACACAGGATTTCTTTAAAAAAAAAAAAGAAAAAAAAAAGAAAAGAAAAAAAAAGTGAGGTTAAATATCTGCCCTGTGTCCCTTTTTTAAACAGTAATGTTTTCATTACTTCAGGGCAGAAAATCAACAAGCTCCTCCTGCTAGCACTAACAGCCACATACATATATATATACACATATATATATGCACACATACACATATACATACATATATATGCACATGTAAATTTACATACACATACACACACACACAATTTCCTCCCTTGTCCCTGTCCTCTCCCCCAAGGTATTTGGGATACAAAACCAAGCTATTTCTTGAGTTTCTGCTGTGGACTTGTACCACGCTGAACATTTTCCTTTTAAAGCCACTTTAATTTGAATTGTTCTTCCTTATTAATTTTTATAATTCAAATGAAAAGTAGAGCACATGCTTCAGCACACTTTATTCTACAGGTGATGTAAAAACAAAAAGAAACAAACAGACCAACCCCAAACAACAACAACAGAAAACCCACACCAAAAACCCCGTGACCTGTAGTTTCAGTAGCACCAAGGAGAAATTTCTGTGGAATATATAATGAAAATGCAGATATATAGTTCACATTTCTTACCGTGTCCCCAGGCTTGACAGAAACTGCCACCACTGTTCCAGGCATGGGAGATCTCAAAATGCTGGAGGTGTCCTCTGCTGCTTTCTCTGGCATGTACTTGCTCAGCTCCGCAGCAACCTTCGTCAGTATTTGCAATTTGTACTAAAGAATAGGAAGAGGAATGTTTTAGAAAACTGTACCTTGGTGAATTCCACTCAATAACCTGCATTATTTTATGGCCAGTTTTTATGTAATACATCTGTTATCTGTTCTTCACAGGAGCATCTAAAAACCACTGTTTGAAATCTTTATTCAGAGTTTCATTTTCAGGATGTAGAAAGAAAAATATGCAACCCCAATCTGCAGCAATGTGCACATAAAAGGCAAGAATCAAGTACAGTAAAGAGATGTCAGATTCATTTTAAAGCTGGGGGTAGAGAAGGGAGATGCAAATTTAATGCCCTTATGGTTCCTGCACATTATCTTTGGTGGATAAGGAATAGTGAGGGATTTGTTTCCAGTGCAGTGCTGAATTGGAAACTGATCTTTTGGGAAAGTCCGCCAGACTTTCAATGATACGACTGATCTTAAACATTATGTTTACTTTTTGAACACTTATTTTTACCATATATTTTACGTTTGAAATTAGCAACTTGCTTAGATTTTGCAATCAAAACCTATTAAGCAATTTCAATTCTGATTTTTCACACACAAGCAGAACAATTCAACCTTGTTGCACTCAATATACTTGATCTGCGATAAAACCATTCGGCAGCCGTTACCTATGTTGAGAAAAACAATGTTTTCTCTAGCATGTTTTATAGCAATTAGAAATGGAAGGGACAATGACTCTCGGATGAGAGCATCCCTTTAAACAAAACCTTGCTGAAGGCGTATAAATTGATTTCGGCCGCAGACTTTTAAGTCTTTAAAAACTTGCAATGACTTGGCGAGCTCGCTGCCCTGAGCCGGCCGGGAGGAGCGCAGGGAGCCAGCAGATGGCAGCAGGTCTCTGTGTGACACTCCCGCCGAGCCAGCACCGCACTTCATCAATAATTTAAACAAAGGTGTTCATAATAAGCATTCGATGGACGGCATTTACAATGCAAATGTGGGTTTTGCTGATGTAAAGTTCAACACCTTGCTTGGAACAGTATGTTTTCCTCCAAAACAATTAGCTATTGTTTTATGGACAATAAAATGTCTTTACTTTTCGTTTTTACGTGGACAGAAAAAATCCGATATCCTTATGGTGAAGGTAAAGGGGGACTCTACCTTCTGCTTCTGTAGGAAGCAGAACAAGGTATTTAGAAATGCGTGCAAAAGGTGATTAACTCTGCAATGACATCTTTAAAATGCAGCTTTCAAAGCCAAATTAACAGCGTACCATTGCATTATCATCCTGCATAAATGGTGTGCGGACAGAAAACATTTTGTGTGATGAACGGTGCAGCCATTCACTTAGAAATACTTGCTTCTAGTCAGAAATATAGGCAAAGAGTTAAACGAACCGATGCCACCACCCATCCCGGTAAGTGTAAGAAAATGCCACAGCAGTGTTCCCTGAAGCTGTAAAGATGTGAGGACCCATTCCCAACCATGTGCCTCGGTTACAGCTGATGTGGCACGGGGAAACCAGCACCATTTTGTATGCGAAAAGCAGCTTTAACTCCAAGGCTCCCGCAGGCAGGCATCATCACGGCAATTAAGACTGTGGCACTCATATTTTCTAACCCAAAATACAGCTCGTTCTCTCCCAGCTCAAGCAAGTGCACGATGTGCTGACGGCAGCTCCTCTCCAGGAGCGAGGTGTGTGTCTGGGCTCTGGGGAGAGGGGAGGCCGTGCCTAGGGGAGAACTGGTGACATAAGTTGTAAATCCAATTGCAGCAGTGTGACAAGTCAAATAATAACATCTTATGCGTGTTGCTTTACTCTTGAGTGTCTGTTTTGCAATCAAGACATACAAGTGTCTGCCAGTTTCTGAAGGATATGATCCTTAAGTGAAATTACTGTGCAAATAAAAGCTTTTTACTCCTATTAAAATTCATCTGAGTCATAAGTGGCAAGGAAAAAAAGCTTGCAGAGTGTATTCTGCTGTCAATCTAATAAACATTCTGTGCAGAGGGACTATTTATCAAAGATAAATTGTACTTAAAAGTCCTTCATTAAATCTATGGGGGGGAATATAATTACACCAAATTGCACAGTTTCAGTATCCATGGTTGGTGTCTTCTTTGTACTCAGAGTTTGAAAATAAATAAAAAAAAAAAAAAAGAAAGAAAAAAAGGAAGAACACAGAAATAAGTTATTTGTGGACTGTATTGTTGCCTCTTGCAAGAGACTATTTTGATATGATTTCAAAGGATTAGGTTTAGATGCCAGTTAGTTTTTTTAAGCCACATTAACACTCCTGAGCTGCCCAATTCCAGAATTTAAACTTGAAGAGGAAGCCAGACCTTCTGCACTCATGTAGGTTACGGTATTTCACAGGGGTTGAAATACAGAATTCCCTATGCACTTCACAACATACAGCATTGGGGGAAAAAACGCATTCCTCAGTATGCTGCACTTTAAAGCTCAGTTCTCCACACCAAGCTAAAATATCCCTACCAAACATTGTTTTTACTATCTTTATAATTTTCATATCTTTTAGATTCCTTTCTCTGCAGGACTCCTGCTTTGCTTGGAATGAGATGTAAGAGCCAGTACTCTCAAAGCTTTAAAACACAGGTCTTTGTTATTGATGAGCTGTTCCTTTTCCTTTTGTATTTGTTTATTGTTCTTTAGTCTGTTTGGGGGATAAGCAAGTTATTGTAATCAAAAAGTAAAAAATAACAACAGTAAACTTCTGGGGAAAGGCCTTTTTTGGTGCAGTTGATTCACAAATGACCTTTCAGAATATAAAAAGACAAAGCCGCAAAGAAAGGTTCCTTCTCTAAGATTACCTTTGATGTATTTCTGCTGCTGGCTGGACCTCACTAAATACCTGCATAAATATCCCTTTGTGATGCTGCTGCTTATCCCTGGGGATGAGCTGTGGAGTGGGGTGCAGGGCGCTGTTCTCCTAACCCGGGTGCCGCCTGCAGCTCGGTGAGAGCCACAGGACTCTCTGGAACACCACAACAACGCCTGCCAGTGCTGCCACAACAAAGACCATTAAGAGAAAACCACCTTTTTTCATGACATGACAAACACTGCTGCTATGCCTTTGATTTAGCTAGAACAATGCTGAACATAGGAAGCAGAAGTTTTGATATGCTACTAAGCAAGTGCAGATGAGGTTCTGATTTTCTTCCTTTATCCTCAGAAGGAGATGGAAGAAAGAAGGGCCGTAAATTGGGGAAGGCAGTGAAGTTTGGGTTATAAATAGAGACCACGAGGTTTCCACTGTCCTAAACCTGAAGAAACCTTTGTTGGAGTCATAAATAGATTGCAGGTGGACTTAGAGAGCAGGGAAATCTGCTAGCCATCAGATCTGTGCTGATGAGCAGTTGTCACCAGCCACTGCTCCACCCCACAGGGTTTCAAAGCCTAATTCTGCCAGCCAAAGTAAAGTCAATAAAGCAATACCAAAAGGAGCCATACAGCTTTTGATGGCATAGAAAACAGGTGTTTCTTTTGCACCGAACCCCTGGAGTCCACAGTCAGTTGACAAAAATTATAGCAGGGAAAAGTGACGTTACTTAATAGTTTTCTAAGAGTAACAGCATCCTGTCCTACCTCTCCCACTAAATGAATTGGATGTTTATGTAATGCAAAACTACCTCTTACAATCAAATCTCCATGACAAAAAGAACATAAAAAGGTGCAATAATAGCAATACAGGGGAAAAGAAACCAAATACAGTGAAAATTATACCTGGGGTTTTGTGGATGTTTTTTGTCAATACATACCCTACTGATTCCCCAAGTCAGTAGACAAGCAGACTGGCTGCTACAAAAAAGGTGGCCAGGGCACATCTGGCCCCATCTGCTCCCAAAAACAAGTTCTGTAGTTTGCACAGGTATGGTTCCCTTACCACATACAACAGAATATTGCAGATCTTCACTAAAATGCTCAAAATTGCACTGTGGTACAGCTCACATTAGTTTATTAAATATGATCTTCCCTGTACACTTGAAACCCATGTCCCCAGAAGCTGTAAATGTTCAAACTCCATTGGAGATTTTATAGAGCAATCACTACCCATATGTTACTTACGTTAGTGTTTGGACTGCTGACCAGATGTGGATTTGCAGTATGCTTTACCTAAATGTTCAACCATGTTTTTCAAATGTCTGTCATTCCTGTGGTCAGAAGGGTGAAAATCTTACATAGCTCAGATTTCAGGAGAGAAATTGTCTGCTGTGTGTCTTCATTCTTTTCACTGGCCTCACAGTCTCGTTTTTGGAACAGTGAAATGTTTTAACTGTGGTCACATAATTTCCCTTTAGCATTCCTAATCGGCATCCTGCCTCAAGTCACCTCACTGTTGTCACCTGTGGTTTGACGTCATCAATTCACACAGAGTATATTATTCTGTGTTCAGTGAAAGCAAACCCAGGAGATGTTCCAGTTCCAAACACAATGAGCACGCTGCCTTTTTTATTAACCATTATACACTTCAACATCATGACCATAGCCTTGCTTAGACTCCCACCACAGCATCTAAGCAGGAAAATGATGTGTTTATTCCATGTTAGTTGACGACGGCAGGCACCACTTTCTTTCAGAGTCAAGGATTCCTTACTCTACAAGGAGATAAATGACATTTTGCAAATCACGGAATCACAGAGGCTTTTTTTTTTCCCGAGCTCTGAGTTCTAGAGTTTATTTGCTTCCACAGAGTGGCGGTGAGGAGTGGCACTAACACCTGCACAAAATAACGGCGCTTTCAGTCTGATGCGGGAGCAAACACTCAAATTGCTACAGAGACAGCTAATGAAGAAAAAAAAAAAAAAAAGTCCCAAAAATCACCAACCTTTAGTAGCAGCAAAAGGGAAAGAAAAACGAGAGGCGCCTCACCACCACGCAGTACACACTCCAGCAGCAGAAACTTAATTAGACTTGTAATTCAGCCACATTTCCCACTTCCCATTCCTTGTGTGATACATAATTCACACTCCAGAGAAACCTACCAAGGGTTAAAGCCACGCAAAAAGAGCTTCCCCGCGCTGCGTGGTGCGGCGGAGCGGGCAGAGGCGCGGGTGGACACATGGACAGGCGGACACACGGACAGGTGGACACGCAGACACACGGACACATGGACACACGTCAGACGGACAGAGGGACAGAGGGACACACGGACAGAGGGACACGCGGACACAAGGACAGACGGACATACGGGCAGGCGGACACATGAGCAGGCGGACACGCGGGCAGACGGACACACGGACATGCGGACACGCGGACACACGGACACACGGACATGCGGACAGACAGGCAGACGGACAGGCAGACACGCGGACAGACGGACAGGGGGACACACGGACGGGGGACACATGGACATGCGGACAGATGGACACGCGGACAGGCGGACACACGGACAGGTGGACACGCAGACACACGGACACGCGGACGGACGGACACACGGACAAACGGACACGCGGACAGGTGGACACACGGACAGACGGACAGGTGGACACACGGACAGACGGACAGGTGGACACACGGACAGACGGACAGGTGGACACACGGACAGACGGACAGGTGGACACACGGACAGACGGACAGGTGGACACACGGACAGACGGACAGGTGGACACACGGACAGACGGACAGGTGGACACACGGACAGACGGACAGGTGGACACACGGACAGACGGACAGGTGGACACACGGACAGACGGACAGGTGGACACACGGACAGACGGACAGGTGGACACACGGACAGACGGACAGGTGGACACACGGACAGACGGACAGGTGGACACACGGACAGACGGACAGGTGGACACACGGACAGACGGACAGGTGGACACACGGACAGACGGACAGGTGGACACACGGACAGACGGACAGGTGGACACACGGACAGACGGACAGGTGGACACACGGACAGACGGACAGGTGGACACACGGACAGACGGACAGGTGGACACACGGACAGACGGACAGGTGGACACACGGACAGACGGACAGGTGGACACACGGACAGACGGACAGGTGGACACACGGACAGACGGACAGGTGGACACACGGACAGACGGACAGGTGGACACACGGACAGACGGACAGGTGGACACACGGACAGACGGACAGGTGGACACACGGACAGACGGACAGGTGGACACACGGACAGACGGACAGGTGGACACACGGACAGACGGACAGGTGGACACACGGACAGACGGACAGGTGGACACACGGACAGACGGACAGGTGGACACACGGACAGACGGACAGGTGGACACACGGACAGACGGACAGGTGGACACACGGACAGACGGACAGGTGGACACACGGACAGACGGACAGGTGGACACACGGACAGACGGACAGGTGGACACACGGACAGACGGACAGGTGGACACACGGACAGACGGACAGGTGGACACACGGACAGACGGACAGGTGGACACACGGACAGACGGACAGGTGGACACACGGACAGACGGACAGGTGGACACACGGACAGACGGACAGGTGGACACACGGACAGACGGACAGGTGGACACACGGACAGACGGACAGGTGGACACACGGACAGACGGACAGGTGGACACACGGACAGACGGACAGGTGGACACACGGACAGACGGACAGGTGGACACACGGACAGACGGACAGGTGGACACACGGACAGACGGACAGGTGGACACACGGACAGACGGACAGGTGGACACACGGACAGACGGACAGGTGGACACACGGACAGACGGACAGGTGGACACACGGACAGACGGACAGGTGGACACACGGACAGACGGACAGGTGGACACACGGACAGACGGACAGGTGGACACACGGACAGACGGACAGGTGGACACACGGACAGACGGACAGGTGGACACACGGACAGACGGACAGGTGGACACACGGACAGACGGACAGGTGGACACACGGACAGACGGACAGGTGGACACACGGACAGACGGACAGGTGGACACACGGACAGACGGACAGGTGGACACACGGACAGACGGACAGGTGGACACACGGACAGACGGACAGGTGGACACACGGACAGACGGACAGGTGGACACACGGACAGACGGACAGGTGGACACACGGACAGACGGACAGGTGGACACACGGACAGACGGACAGGTGGACACACGGACAGACGGACAGGTGGACACACGGACAGACGGACAGGTGGACACACGGACAGACGGACAGGTGGACACACGGACAGACGGACACACGGACACACGGACAGAGGGACACGCGGACACACGGGCAGATGGACAGACAGGCAGACGGGCAGACGGACGCTCGGACACACGGACACGCGGACGGACGGACACACGGACAAACGGACACGCGGACAGGTGGACACACGGACATGCGGACA
>VZRZ01008040.1:1121424-1185474 GCA_013398175.1 Climacteris rufus
ACACACGGACACACGGACAGACGGACAGGCGGACACACGGCCACACGGCCAGGCGGACACACGGACAGACGGACACACGGACACACGGCCAGGCGGACACACGGCCAGGCGGACACACGGACACACGGACACACGGACAGACGGACAGATGGCCGGAGCGCGGGGCGCCGGGAGCGGCCGCAGCTGCCGCCGCAGCAGCCGCAGCACGAGGCTTTGACAACTCCATCAGCGCAGTCTCAAGGTAGCTGTCAATCAGGATGCATCATTTAATACAACAGCACACTAAGGATTTTCTCCTACAACCCACATGACAGCGTATCTACAGCTCTATTTATATCAGCGCCCGGTTGTGTTTACAATGCCGTTGTAATTAGAAAAGATGCAACAGGCAGCAATATTATTCAGAATCCCATTTTGCCGTGCTGCCGTGTAAAGTGCGATCTTGCTTCACAGAGTCATGCTAAATGACAAAAGCGCTATTTTCTTCAGTCTCTGTGCTCAGACAGCACTTCATTTGCGGCTATCTATAATTAGATTAATGGCGTAGTGCCGTACAAAGCAGGCCCACTTCACATCAGATAGCATATGAATTAGGACAAACACTTATTTCAATTCCAGGCAGAGAAAGCAGTGACTGGGGTATTTAGCATACCCTTTATGGTGGAATGAGATGTTAATTGTGTACCATTACCTCTAAACTGCTTGCTTGTTGTATAAATCACTGTGCTAATTGATGCAGAGATAGAAACGTAGCCACAGGCAAGAAAGCAACGGAATGAGAGCCGAAGATGGTGGATAAAGGATTATCGGGTAAAACCATATGGAGATGAGATTCCTTTGAAACCTGTCCACAAGCAGGACTACTATGAACTACAGGGGAGAAAGTGTTGCACTGATGCTTAAGAAAAAAATATATATAGTTTACATCATCGTTTCAGAATGGAATCTTAGAAGTGAATCCAAGCCAAGCAGAAAACTGAAGAATAAATGTGTGTAATGAACCTCAACACGTGCTTCCAAAAGACAAGTAGCAGGCTGAGCATGGCCTGGGAACAGTCACCACGCTGCCCAGATTTGGGGGGCCTGAGTTAATAAGTAACACTTGCAAACTATGGAAAGCAGATGTTCCCCTGACCCAACCAAGAATCAGAAACGCAGGCTCTGCAAACAGAAAATGTGTCTGTGAAAAAAAAAAAAAAAAGAAATAAAAGAAAAAGAAAACCCAACCAAGACATCCAAGTGGCTACTGACAAGTGAAATGTCCTAATAAGGAGGAAGAAGGGAAGCAGCTTTACACGCCTGTAGTAACAATTATTCATATTCTAGCCTGTGCATATGTAGACAACTCATATAAATCCTCCTCCATGTACTGCACAAACAAGAGGAGAACCCCTCAGCAGTAACAAGGAGCTGTGTCAGCAGCAGGACTAGCAAGGCCTGCTTTCTCTCAGATGGGGTTTGGAGTTGGTTGTCATGCAAAACACCATTACAGCCTCCGGGCTGTTCGCAGCTGCGCTCCCGTGGGCACTCTCTCAATTTCAAAACTCCGAGTTTAACCAAACCCTCTGGCCACGATCCCTACCATTCAGAGTTACAGCTTCCTCCTCCAACTGGACACATTTTATTCAAGAAACAGGTTGGACCATCATGTTTTTAGGATCCTTCCTTCTCTGATACGCTTGGCTGAACACGATTCACTGTGTCAAAGGTACTGCAAAGTCAGGGAACAAACACAAGGATCCTCCAGCTTGCTTGCCCCAACCTTAGTTTCCTAAAAATAGCTGGAAAAGGAAGATGAGCTGCAATACCACTTTGAACACTATATTCAGGGACAAGCCAATTTGGTGATGTTCTCACCTTTGACCTATGCTTATTCCCCTGCAGACACTGTAAATCTGTTTGGCATCATTTTTATTCTGTAAAAGAGTGGCTCTAGTGAACCTGCTGGAGTCAATGCCACCACACTCTATACCTAAATACCCCCTCCCCCTCTGCCCTTCAAATTATTGTAAACACTTTTTTCTCTAGTTTCTTGTTCAGAAACTTGAACTTGTACACAGGCATCATACTTTGATCACTAAAAAAATGCTAGCAACTAAAATACTACACAAATGTCCTGTTCTAAGAAAATATATTTCTTTCTCTTGCAACATGATACTTAAGAGCAAGTGCTGACTTTCAACCAGAAGCTGTAAGACCTCAGTACAGTGAAATAAACTTCCAAAAAGTACAAGGTACCTTCCCCTTGAGTGTTCAATCCCCACTACTCCAGTGTTTGATACTGCCTTAGCTTAAAAGAGCAAAGAGAATGCATTATATCTGCTAGACACCTCACTGTCCTAAGGTTCGTTAAAAAGAGTGAGATGCTAGATTTTCCAATCTTGTTTTTAATTTTCTTTTGGAACTACTTGCTTTTCCTGCTCATGGAACCTAATTATTACTTGGGCAGTGGGGGTAGGGGAGTTATAGCATCAATTATTACTTGGGGTGGGAGGGGTTAAAGTGTTGCAGCAGTGTTTATTGATCTTAGTTCCCAAAGGAATACATACATATATACAAATATATATGCAGATGTGTATCCATGTATGTAAGGGAGGGCTTAGGGGTGGACAGTTACCCATTACAAACAAGCAGTCCTAATGTACAAATTACTGCTTGCTGCAAAAATCAAGTGAATAGCAGAAGAGGATCATGTACTGGTTGATGAAGTGCTTCAATTACTCTGAGAGGAACCTTTAGATTATTTCCAACACAGGACACTAAACAGGAGTAAGCAGAGTGATGTTAAAGACGTTTTGAAATGACAATAGAGCTCAACAGTTTTAGATTTTGGTCACCAGACATACGAGCCTGACGATTATCCTCCTTTATCATTGAAGCTTACAGCTTTAAGGAAACACTAGCTATATCTGGACAGCCAAAGGGACCTAAGGAATAGAAACATGGTAGCAGAAAGAAAACCCCTGTGCTGACTACTTTGAAATAACACCTCCCAAGTGTGCGGCTGGTTGACGTAAATGGAAATGCATTGAGGAAAAGAGCTGTGAAGCTGTGTAACAGTCCTGTTCCTAATCATTAATCACTTTTTTTAGGCCATTTAAACTAGCCCATTAGAGCCTGCAGCAAAATGCCAACACTCCCATCACTTGCATGTCAGCAGTGCTGGTGTTAACAGGAGAAAATATATGGTTTCTATGACTGTGCCCCAGCTCTACAGCATTTGCTACCTTTAATTGAAAGAGGCAGTTAAACACAAGGTAAATCATTCAGTTAGCTAAGCTGTTTAATAACACATAATTGATAATGTCAATATGTTACAGTGACATAATGCATCACTTTCATCGCTCTTATGCTTCAAATACGGTCAACTTATACTTCAAACGTTTGCTTTAAATCTGCTATTTAATGACACAGCCGGGGAGAACTGCCCTGAGTACCACACGTGGAACACAGGTAAAACACACACCACTGCCTCAACTCATCTGCAGGTTGGTTAGAAACACGTTCCTGTCACAACACTTGCAACTTTGTGAAAATGGGTTAGTTACTTTATTAGCAACTTGCTTTTTGTCTCAAAACTCCAGAAGTTTCTGGTGTAATAATTTATATTTCTCTGATAAAACCTGTGGAAAAAGAGCATGAAAATATTTGCATGAGAAAAAGCAACTGCTTGCTTTCTGAAATGTGTCCCAATCTTGTAGGCTTTTGCCTAACTTTTCACATGTAACCAGGCCAACAGTAGGCATCAAAACTCAAAACTTCTTTTTAGTACAAGGCAAATCACATGCCTAAGAGTTTACAAAATCATACCCCCTACATATGGCATATGATCCAAAGTAGGAAAAAATACATCATGTCAGCTATACACAGACAGTGTGGTTAAACACTACTAACCCCATTATACAATACTGAGGGTTTAAACATGCATTAATTAAAATAAATATATTTCTACAAGTATTTAAAATAGGCAAGAACATTTGATCTGTTTATTTTATATAATAATAAAAATGTAACCACTGACAAGAACTGTGCAATTGGTTCTGCATTGTGTAGCAGGGAACAACCAGATGGCTGCAAAATGGGACGGGGCTTTTTTTACAAATGGCATGGGGTTTGTTTTACAAAAAAATACACCTCCCTAAAAAAATCCCCAACAAACAAACAAACCAACCACAAAGCATAACCAAACTAAACAAAAAAAAAGAAGCAAATAATAGAAGTGACCACTGTTACAGCATGCATGCAAGAAAAGAAGGTGAGGGGCAGACTGGTGCTAGCAGTCGAGACTAAGTGTGCTGCCACTCTGAACCTCCATGTAACTATACCTATTACAGTTACCTACATGTAACTATAATATTTGTTTGCCATGAGATTTCAATTCTATCACAGACAACATGGCTAGGAAGGCTCAGAATTCTGAAAACAAAAATATGCTGCTTCATACACAGTCACTTCTCTGTTCCTGTTCTTACCACTGCAAAGTAGCTGCAGAGGTAGTGGTATTAATCACCTACGATGACATTTTGAAATCTTTCAGAGAGAAGTTTGGTTCAACTGTCCTGGAGTTTGCTGTCTGAGGAGTTACACAGATGTCCCCAACAAATAAAGCCTGCAATGAGCTGCACTGGCCACAGGTGACTAGGAACTTGGCTGTATGCCTTGCTAAGGTAACTTGCTAGAGTAAGGGATTCTCATGACCAGAAAAAGCAAGTCCCTTGAAAATAAATGGCACAAAGACCACAAAAGCAACCTGTAGAGTTTGGTTTGACTAGAGACCAAACCAAAATATTGCTTATAAAGAGGGAAAAGCCAAAGATGTGTAAAACTACAGTACCAATTGCATAGCAACCCAAAACCTGTAGGATGCTTACTATTTTTCATCCTGCTTCTTTTGCTTAACTACAAATTTGCAAGCTATTCAGTAAGTTTAGTGAGGAAGTACTTTTTGAAAAGTACCATCTGATTTGGGGCAAAACACATCCATCACTGGGAAAAAAACCAACCTACTGAGTAGAATTCATTTACAGAAATGTCCAGCAAATGCTGCTTAATTTGTGGACCAATGCTTTTCCCCTCTGGGTGGCCAGGATATAATAAACTTTTGACTCCTCTTCCCTTCAAGCTCAGTGCTACTTTTGGCACTCACTTAAATGGAGGGAAAATAAGAGCACAGAGAGAGGTCTTACATTCACTGTGAGGCTACCTACAACCACATAGAACATTTGAGTAGACCTGATTTTCCACTGACTGCAAAAATGGTTTTAGTCTGTACATTTCATAGAGAGAAAACTGCAGAGCAAACTACATTTTTTTCACAGCTTACTAAGTTTTCTAATGGTTGGGCAAGCACTGGTTAGAGCTTGGTCTGTTAATTTGCCTTGGAATGCTTCCAAATACTACTTGGTAAGCCACAGCATCTTTCTGTTTTGTTTTGTACAGCAGGTAGCACAATGACATCTACAACTCGATAAAAATGTGTGTAGGACACCAAGGCCTTTTTACAGACATTTGATTAATTTTTTTAATTTTAATCCTCTCAGGACTGAAATGTGGATTTAGGAAAGTTAATACACGAAGCCCCTTGGACCTGGGCAAGCCCAGATACAGTTGTAAGGCTGTTGCAAACTCAAAATTCCAAGCAGGAGTCTAGCTGGTCATGAGGAAAAACTGTGAGAAAGGAGTGAGTACGTGTATGAGAACTCAAGTCATCCAAGATGATGCAATTTTACATAAAGGGTGTGATAATCTCTTCCATGTGTCTTCCTGACACTCTGCTCTCACACCATGGCAATTCCACAGCCTGACTACTGATTTAGGAGGTTTAGCAGCATTACTGACCAGGTTAGAGATAGTGAGGCTTTAAATCCTGGATGTAATCTTGTTCTGGATTTGCTTTTGTCAGTAGTCACAGAGATTTCACTAAGTTCATAGTATCACCCAAGATACTTCACTTAGAACTTTCAATTCAGTAAAAACTAAGTTATTTACTACACTGCACATAAATAAGGACATACCTGCCTGGAAAAAAACTGTTTGTTTGAAAAATTAATTCCTCATTCTTACCGTCAGCTTCAGGAGGGGGCTGGTGAAACCAAATTGTGCTCTACTTGTTCATTCCACAGTTTAAGGAAATTTAGTTTTTATTTCAGATGCAATAAGATAGCATAAAAGACTGCCAGTAAGATTATGAAAATCCAAATCTATAATCTATAATTTATATATTATAATATAATATATAATCTATAAATCTAAAATCTATCATCTTTATATGCAATAAAGCAATGTTTAGTTGTAGTTTTTAAATTATTCTGGATACTAAATAATCATTAAAGTCTCAGCAATAGCACAGCACTGGTATTATACCTGTTTGCTACCATTAAATGTCTAATGATTGTTTCATGGCATTAGGAAGGATATATACACTAGCAACAGATGCACATTCTCTAACCTTTGTAATTCAGAAATATATGCATCAAAGATTACTAGCAGAACTATTCATGTAGGACTTAGAATTCTCTTTTATGTTACAGACTAATGCTTGTGTAATTCAACCTTTCATGACAACCTTTGCTACAATCTAAGGGCTAGATTCAAAAAGACTTACATACCTAAAGTAGGACACTTAGGCAAAATTTAAGCACCTAAATCCAAACTGGCATTACAAACCCCTGATCACCTGTCACTTAACACTGAAGGTACTTATATTTTATCTTTTTTCATGGTTCAAAGTACACATTTGGAGTTCTGCTGCTGTACCTCCCCAGTACCAAGTAATACAGATACTTCCTTCTTCAAGATCAAATGTGACACAAAAGTCATGAGAACAGGGTCCAGTTCTGCTCTAGGGGCCATTTCTACCTTCTAGGAGCCTTCCACTACCTAAAGGGGTCTAAAAAGAGAGTTGGAGAGGGGCTTTTTACAAAGGCCTCTAGTGATAAGAGAGAGAGTAATGGCTTTAAACTGAAAGATGGTAAATTTAAATAAGGTATTAGGAAGAAAATCTTTACTGTGAGGTTGGTGAGACACAGGAACAGGTTGCCCAGAGAAGCTGTGGATGCCTCATCCCCAGAAGCGTTCAAGGCCAGATTAGATAGGACAGTGAGCAACCTGATCTGGTGGAAAGTGTCCTTGCCCATGGCAGCTGGGTTGGAATGACATGATGTTTAATGTTCCTTCTAACCCCAAACTATTACAGATGATTCCATGATTAGATAACTTATGACTGAGCTGTCTTAGCCCAAAGCTTTAACATTCATATAAGAAGTGAGTCTTGGGACTCATTTACCAGAGAGCAGCAACATTGTTCAGTGGATTTGAGACTGGAGATGAAGTGATGAACAGTACTGTATGCAATACCTCAACATGAGGAAGAACTTTTGTACAGTGAGGGTGGCAGAGCACTGGAACAGGCTGCCCAGAGGGGTTGTGGAGCCTCCCTCTCTGGAGACCTTCAAAACCCACCTGGACTCACTCCTGTGTCACCTGCTCCAGGTGACCCTGCCTTGGCAGGGGGGTTGGACCAGATGACCTCCAGAGGTCCCTTCCAACCCTACCAATTCTGTGATCCTGTGAAATACACTTGATAGGGCAGTAGAAGGCAATCACCAAAGCTACCATTAGACTAGAGCACCTCAATTTACAACTCTTAACCACCCCCACCAAAGTTATTACTGTGTGAGCTTTGGCCGTTATTTCATAATTGATTTAGCCCTCTGTCCTCACAGCAATATTTTGAAGTTCTTGGTTAAAGTGTTTAGTGTTTATTTTTTTAATTAGCCTGGGCATTTGAGAAGCATTTCAAGCACAGAACATACTGATGTCCGTATTTCATCTCTGTTACTGACTCAATTTTTGACACAACAATTAAAGGATCATGTGAAATCGTCTCAGACAATCCTAATGAAAACAGTGGAGAAAGTAAGCTGGGAATACTTCTTTAAATGCAAATCAAACTCAAAGATAACGGACTTTGAATAAATATTTTATCAGTTCTCCCCTTTGCTGAACAATAATTTTTTTTAATGCCATGGGAAATCTATTTGCAATTGCCATTATGGGATTTGTTTTAGAGATGCATTTTCATAGAATCATAGAATGATTTGGTTTAAAAGGGATCTTAAAGATCATCTAGCTCCAGTCCCCCTGCCATGGGCAGGGATACCTCCCACCAGACCAGGGTGCCCAGATTTTACATATTCTGTCCTATCTTGTTATGTATCTAACAATGTTTATTCCTCATACCAGCATTTTTCTGAGTGTAATCCAACAGAATGATTGCTCAGACAACCTACAATAGATCTGGACTTGGAGCTACTACTGGTTTAGATCCAAAAGATATTTTTCAGGGTCAGCAGTCTAATTTTTCTGCTGGTTTTGCAGGTGAAATGTAACTTGTAGTGCACTTATTTCAATCACTAGAAAATTTTGTTGTGTTTTTTTAACTGTGGTTCTTTGCTTCAAAAAAACAAAGGCACTATTCACGAGACATTTGAACTCATTCTCAAGTCTGGTGTTAATCATACGGTGAATTTCTCTACCCTGGGAGAAGACTAGGAATGATCCACTGGCCACAAGGTAAAAACCAGCCAACTGGAAAGAATTTTAGCAGCAATAATATGGTGGAGTAACACATTGATAGTTGGATATCTATTTTCAACATACCAGTTAATCACACTTGGCAGAAATAGCAACCAGAGTGAGTCTGCATATCAATAATTATATCAACCTGGTCTGGGAACAGGAAAAGGACCTCAGCACAACAAAGAATGCTGCTGAGAAAGGCAAATTCCTGAGTATTGCTATGTGGAGTAACATGAGGACGAAGAGAAGGAAAGGATTGTAAGACTAGAAATAACTAGCACTGATTTTATCTATCACAATGCCCTCACTACTCAGTATAAAGTTAGGAAGAAACATGTTTTAAAGCTTCCCAGTTTGACTGTCAAATCTGCAAAGAAATAGACCTGAGAACATTTCATGGTGGGATAAGATCAAAGTTGAACAGATCACTCTTCTAACATTATTTACTAATAAAATTTTAAAGTGAGACACATTGCAAAAAATTTTCCTCTCTTTAATTTTTGACTATATCTAACAGGGCTGAAATTTGGCTGACAATGCAATACTGCTCTGGCTGCTAAAGGTGTGCTTTCATCAGTAGATGACTGAAAGTGCAACACACCAAACAGGGTAGATTTATTGAAAGGGCAGTCAAGATGCAGCTCAGCACTCCGTACTTCAAAATGGACTCAGTAATTTAAGTATTTACAAATAGGACTACAAGGTGGTCAAAGAAGATCACTGCTGCTGTGAAAGGCAGGCATTTATGCACTCACAAGTGGAGAGACACGACAAGGAAGGAACAAAACTAGTTATGTGGCTTAAAGGGCATGGAACTCAGTTGGGGAGAGGAGAAAACTGCAGTCTGGGCTCTGCTCCAGTTGCCCAGCTGCCTGATTTGACATGGGGAAATGGTTCTGAAAATGGGGACCAAAATTTGTTTTCCCCATAGAATGGCTCAAGCATCAGGTTTCTCCCTCTACCTCTCTAAGACTTGGCAATTACAACATACTGCACGGACAGAGCAAATTTTAATTCTGTCATGTGGAAGTCAGCACAGAAGCCCTACTTCCAGTCTTGTAGGGAAGCATTCTCAGCAGCAAGGGGAGCTGCAAAAAGTGACCACTTCTACCTTCCACTGCTATGAATTTTGATCAGTGTGAGCACAGCTGCTAGGCTTTGGGTTGAACTCGATGCTGCCCATCCTTGCTACATGTTTTCTGAAGACTGTTCACTGAGGAAACTTGAGTTGTACTCAAGTACTTTGTTTCAGCAGCACAGGGAGGGTGATTTGATATCCTGTTCTCCAGAGCAGGGTTGCTGAGAAGACACAGGTACCTTTAGTTAGACAGCTGTGAAACCTATTTTAGGTATGCTGAGGACACTCAGAAAGTTACTGGATCCTAAGCTTCCTGGATCACTTTCTTGGAGTCAGACACATAAATTGTACTTAGATCTTGCTGTAGGTGCCAAAACAGACACTTGAGCTGCTCTGAACCTTTAAGCCTGATGTTTAAAGACATCTGTATACACAATACTGAGGTACTGTTTTCAAAGAAGACTATCATACAGATGTTTCTGTTGATTTCTGTAACACTGATTAGTGACAATTATTCATCTGCCTTCATTTCTCTATGGGTTACTTTCTATAGACAAATTTCACTCATGATGAAATTGTATCACCAGTTATAGTCACATGGCTCAAATCCTTTGCCCCCTTTTCATATACAGACAACTCTTTTTATGCCTCCAACTCTTTTGACCTTACTACTGTTCCCAAAAGTCTCAAATTCTAGATAGCTGTTCAACCAGCTACAACTTGCTTGCAAGTTATTTGAAATGAGACAAGGGTCAGAGGACACTGGCAGAATTGTGTCAGTGTCTCCTGCTCTCTTCGTATGGTATGTGATAATTGGTAACTTATTTTCTCATATACAAAGACTTGAAGTCCAATTTTACAGATTATGAAGACAACGTTTGAGGTATATGATCATTGACTAAATCTCAGTTGCATGCTCACCTGTAATCCAAAAAGGCTTCTATGTTTCACAGTTTCAGTGCTTTAGCTGCTGCTGTTTAACAAGTTTTCTCTAAGACAGTTCATTGTCATTATATGGGAATGAAAGATGCAAGAGTAATCCAAAGCCATCTTCATGATTTCCTCATGTTTGTGGCAGTTGTGCTTATTGCATTTGTCTTTCCTTGCTACTCTTTCATGGAGCCAATGGCTTCAAAGACGACCAATCAAAATGGTGTCATCAACACAACTCCCTTCTCCCGTTCCTGATTCTTTGCTTATTTTGGAAGATAAGGACTTGTGACTGCAGAGTTCATTAGTCACAATCATATTTGAAGTTTCAGAGTCTGCTGACCTCCAACATGACCAAGGACCTGGTTTGCTGCAGTCAGTTAAGACTATAGGTCCACTTAAGGAGCATCAGAGGATTTGGTATCAGCTGGGATCCTACTTCAAGATCAATTAAAGGCATTGGATTTCTCTTCCTCCTTTAATACAAAACAAAACAAAAATGTCTCTGCTGCAGTTTTGGAGGGGAAACCTTGCTAAAACTTGCAGGTGTAACTTGCCTCATGATATCATAATATCACATGACCTTCAGTGTTTATATAGTTGATAGAACATAATATAATGACTTCATAGAATCAAATTAATTTCTCCTATGCTGTATTCATTTTAAAATAGAATCAATATTATTTACCCTGCCTGACAATGATGCCCCATGCTTCACATAAGATTGATTCAATACCAGCAGGTAGTTATCAATGAATGCACTTTGCTGTGGTAAATGAACACAATCAATACCCAGAAATGGGAGTTTTCTGGTGTATGACTGAATTGTAACTGAAGCAAAAGCTGAATTTTGTCTTTTTACTTCTTCTTTTTGGTTTCATATAAGGAGTATCTGAATTTCACAGTCAGCACCAGTACAGTAACAATCTAAAAAATTACCAGACAACACCACTGCACACTGAACATCACTGAAACTCTGTCAAGATTATGCCACTTAAGAGGTAGCATACAGGGAAAAAAGAAAACCTCAAAAAAGAAATGTTTGAGATTTTCAGCATTTCTTGAAAAATATGATTATTTGAACTCTTAAGCATCACATGAGTATCATGTGAAAGACAACTCTGTATTTTGAAGGGCACATTGCATAACTTCAATTTGTTTTGTTCAAAACACAGTAAGAAAGGAATGTTTAGTTCTTGGGAGAACATCCCAAGACAGCATTTTTCATCTGGGAAAAAACAGCATGAATGTAGTATCAGTTAATATAAGCTAAGATTCATTTTAACTTTTATTACATATATTGAAAACAAAGTTAATCTCAATGAGACTGACAAAATTTCGCTGTTAACTTCAAAATGAACTAAAAATAGAGACTTTGGCAAAGCAATTTCATTTACAGCTACTTTAAAGTAAAATGTGAGAAAAGAAGATTTTAGAAGACATTAGAGATAAAGGGAGTCTATGCCCACACCCTTTCAGTGGGAGCTGGCCTTCTGGTTGCTCTTTCTCCCTTTTAGACCACGTCTTTGAACCCCCCCAATCCTTCAGCTTTTAATCTTTTTAAGGCAGTCCTCATTTTTCCTAGAGTAACTCAACCATTCTGAAATCATGATGCACGAGTCATTTTCCCAGCTACCGAGGTATCACTCCTTCTTTCTAGCAAGTTTCTGTACTGAGAAATCCTGCTTTTACTTTAGAGAAAATTCTAGGAAGTACACTGAAGAAAAGCACTTCCATTGCACACTTAAGCACATGCTTTACTACTGATTTAATATTTAGATATTCTTTGCCTAAGAGCCAGGAAAACAAAAGCAGAATGCTTTAGGATAACACTGGTATATTTATATATATATTTATGGAGAGAGAATGGTGATTTTAAATATAAACAATCTTTACAGCTCACATCCTTCAGAAATCAACTACAAGTTGTTCTATATATATGTTTTAAGATTTAAGTTGGCTTTCTTGAACAAAACTGTGACTTCATGAATATCTAAAGTAGTTCCTTAAAAAAAAAATCTGATTATACATAACATCTATCATTGTTTTGCTACCTGCTTGCAAAAAATACAGCAAGCCAGTATGTGTCATCCATATTTCCTCCCTTTTACCTGGTTTTCCTTTTTGTTTGTATTCCTCCCAGCCTCACTTTCCTAAGTTTGACTGTTAAATTTGAAATACCAATTATTAAATGACTTCGTAATTTCACTAATTCATTTAACATTCACATCAACAAAGTTACATATAGGGGTAAAAAAACTAATTAAGCTTATTTATCACATGCAGAACCTTACTACCATAACACACAAAGTGGAATCATCATCTGATTGATTTATATCTACATTAAAACTGTTTTCTTTTTACCTAAGTTCAATCTGTATAAACAACATTTGTATATAACATAAGCAAAGAAATTCACACGGTGTATGTACAAATGATATATAGACATTTACATAAGTAGATATACATGTAAGAATTTATTTCTGTTTTGAGGTTATAAAACTTATCTCAGCTGTAAGTCTGCCTCTTGCACAGGAAAGAATGTATTGAGGGTGAGGGGTTAAGTGGAAGGGAGTTTATTGTGATCAGCAACATGAAACATGGAACAAAACAAGGCTTTCTCTTGTTCTCATACATTTGAAAGGCATTCTAAAGGAAGTTTTGTTATTCAGTTAAGGTATTAGATAGTACATCACACAGTAAAAAGAAATTCTGCTGGTAATGCTCCCAGTAAATTCCAGGCTTGAAGAGAAACTTCCTGTAACATCTCAGCTTTAGGGGTGAAGCTCAGGTACCACTGCCATTTCGAATGCTTTAAGGTGTCCAATCTGGCTTCTGCACATTGCTCTAGAAAACTATAAGGCACCTGTAGGTCCTGTGTTATGGCTGTCAGATTCCTATAGATGTCTTGGATACATTACACACATGAAAGTTAGATATCAAAGTTTGAACAAGGGAACTTCCACCTCTTTACAGACCAAACAGAGAAGCACACGGAAGAGAGTTATTCCTGCAAGCACCTGATTCTATGGACTGAGTAATCTCTGATTGCAATGTCTAATATTTGGTCATTTCCATTAGGACAGGTCAAAATCAGACTGCTATTTTTTTCAGTTCTGGAAAATGTTGTCCCTTAGGAAACAGTAGCAAAACATCATTGGACTTTAAAACACAACTACACTCCACTTTAAAAGGAAGCACAGGTACAGAGTTTTTTTCACAGTGGGATAATGGGAACAACCTCTTCAGAAAAAGCCCTTCTGTGGAAAAAAAAAAAAATGAGGCAAGTCCCTGTTTCATAAATTTGCTGGATGGATGGTTGGGAGGGAGTTTCATGGTTTCCCTCCATGGCACCTGAGTTAGCTTAACACAAAAGACAAATAGCTTCTGAATTTTCTACAGGCAGTTTATCTAGATGAAGACATTATTTGACCTGGAGATGTGGAAAGGACCCAGGACTGTGGAGGCAGAAGATAAGGGTCCATCCACAAGGCACACACCAACAACTCTGACATAGACTTCAGGTAAGGAAGAGCACGTAGGAGTGGGGCAGGAGCTTTGCAGAACTTGAGCACATGCACACATGGTAAAGGAGAACAGGGCTGAAAGGGGCTTTGGTGATACAAGACATGATTTTCCCTGAACTTCTTGGCAGTCCTGGTCACCACCGCAATGCACATCCTCTCCCTTCAAACAACTGTTTGAAATGCAGAGGATTTGTCCAAGTGGCATGGTAGCACAAATACACAAGTAACCATATGTGATTTCTGATTCATCACTCACTGCTCAACATGGAATACCAAACAGGCAAGTCTAATCATTTTAATTTCCAGTTATTTCACCCACTTTACTAATTACCATTACAGCACTGATTAGTCTGTAATAGTTATTCATTAGCTGTAAGTTGAACAACGGCTGATTTGAAGCAATTACGCTTACTCAACATGTTCTGAAGGCTAATTATTTTACAGTATTAGATGCTGACTGACAAAATACATGATCAATAGTAAAGACTCAAAAGAATCAGCGGTGAAAATCTAAAATATCCTCAGAATCACTTCCACTTTTCTGTGTGTGGATTATTTGGTAAAACCAACTTTCCTCTGGCCAGAGTAACCAAGGATGTTACTGTAGACCATACATTATGGGATAGAAAAACTGAGACAGCTCAGTGTTACACTTTACCTTGAAGAAAGGCTGTGTTCTGCCTATCTGAGGCCCTCCTGGCAGGTGATTACAGTGGCTTGTATCTGGAAAATTCCTTTGTCCTTGCTCTCAGACTTTTCCCCCTTACCCTATTGATTCTTAGTGACGAAAACATCTTCCTCACAAAAATCACAAGGAGAGTATTTCTTGTTTCATTGGCTTGGAGTTGTCATGGCTGGAAATACAGGATATTTCATAGGGAAGACATTGAAATCTGGGCCAGGGATGTCTCTGAAACATCCCCAGACATGTGCCTCATCCCCATGAGGCTTAGAAGTATGACAACAACATAACACTACTCCCTCAAATGATTTAAAACAACTCAGAATTTAAAACAATGGAAGAAAACAGCAGCTTAGTTCATATGCCCAAAACTAGAAAGCCTACGATGTTATTATGTGGGAAACACCCAAGCCTTTTCCTTTAAACCTTGAGTCATTTCTTTACTTGATGGAACAAAAACACAAAGTACAACATTTAGCAGAAATAAAACAATACAGAAATACTGAAATGGATACAAAACAGGTCAAAAAAACTTCAAAAGAGAATGGGTCTTGTCATAGCTAATCATGACACTGGGAACAGATCAAATGACCTCCCAATATATCTCGTACTCTATGAAAGTTTAACAATACTTGAAAAAAAAGTATGTGGTGGGGAAAGATGAAAGTGAGGAATCTACTTTGGATGTCTTTCTTAGCAACTTCTATTTTTACATGATCTGATCTGTCGCCTTTGCTCATCACCCAAAATAATACCAAGACCCCTCCTCCCCTGCCCAAGTCACCCTGCCAAGTTCCACAATGAGTTCCATTGATTTTCAAGACATATTGTCAACTACCTAATAATTTAACTGGTAGGCACAGCTCTTTTGGTTGAAGCTTCAGTTTCCCAAACAAAAGCTAACCACCTGAGACCACAGAAGACAGGATATGAGCTACTTATAGCAACACTGGACCAGTGAACAAGAATAGCAGGAAAGCTGCTTATTTTATTTTTTTTTCTCCAGCAAAGGCCTTTGAAGTAAACTATTTATTAAACATTATAATACTCGAAACAAAAATCTTTGAAGGCAGGTTATCCTCCTCTGCACCATGTCCCGTTGTGAATGAATTGCTTCCTTTTCCTTTTTGGATTTTTTTCACTTGTGAAACTGACACTCAAATTGTTCTCTTAAGCTACTTGGGTGAGCCTTTGCCGAGAGGAATAATCCATCCATCAGCAACAGGATCATTAAAAATATTTACAACCCAAACTGCTTCAATATCACTGCACTGTAAGCAGCCACCCTGTTCATCAGCCAATGTGATATAAATACAATAAATAAGTTCCTTGTGCACTGAAAAATAGTATCAATTAATAAGTAATGATGCAAACAGATAATTTGAAACAGAAACAAGCTAAGAGTAAGACTTAATTTTTCACTTTTTTAATTAAAAAAGCAAATTCTCCCCATTAACCCTTTTACTGATGAGTACACATGGTCTTTGTTTTTCTGATTAAAACATTCATCTCTCTCTCTCTCTTGAGTTGTTAAAATAACTCATTTTTCTCTACAGCATCACTTGGAAGTTTCAAAACCAGACACAGAGAATTGCCTTTTCAAATGTCATACACTGTGCTGTATTTGCATCTTTGAAAATCAGGCACTGATGTGCAGCGAAGAAGAGGAGTGCACTGAAACAACTGCTCAGAACTATCTGAGCCTGAGAAATTCTCTGGCCAAAGCTTGGGAAATAATCGGAAGTGAACTGAAACTCCCACTGGGCCACCATGCATGCCTGCATAGTAAAGATGTCACTGGTAAACTGCAGACAAAATCATTTTAGAAAAGGTTTTAACAGTCTTCTATTGGGAGAAACAACTTGCTCCCAGTAAGAGACAGTGGAGAAACCTAATCTGTCACTCTGCTTCCTGAACAATGGAAGAATTTGCAACTTCTACTGATTTGCATGCAAGCAAGAGTGATCTATCACATCTGAAAATCTAAAATACACCACATGATTCCTCACTAATTTCTTAACTAAGGTGCAGACCCACCTTTATTCATGCAAAACAAGGCACTATTCACTGAGTAGGCACATTTTCTCTATTTGTTCTGCCTTCTGATTTCAGGTGCAACATGGCACACATACAAGTGATGACCAAGCACTAAGAATTTTGAATAATCTTCTTCTCCATCTCTCAGACATTTGTCCATCTGACAATGTATTTCCATTAGGTATCATATTTTTGCGTTCCACAGAATCACAGAATACTCTGAGTTGGAAAGGGCCCACAAGGATCAAGTCCAGTTCTCACACAGTGATTGAACCCATGACGTTGCTGTTATTAGCACCATGCTTCAACCAATTTCACCTTTCACAAACAGCTATAAAGGATTTTTAAAGCACATATAAGGACTTCCAGTGGGTTTTTTAGCCTCCAATAAAAGGCTTTCTTGGCTATGGAAGTGGTCTAGGTGCCTCCTACTTGAAGTCTGTCACCACCAATGAGCCTTAATTTATCCATTCAACATATAAATCTAACAGATTTATACTAGCAAGTGATTAATTTTGTCTTCCCACTAGCCTAAGCTGAAATTTGGTGGACTTACTCAAAGTTACAGTACTGACTTTTGAAGAATAAACAATCCATCCTTCAACATTTTTGTTGCTATTGAAGACATCAATATGACTGTAGCCATGTTATTGCCTCTACCACAACGACATAGCAGCAAGAAGATGGACAAATGACACACACTTGTAAAATTTGTACCTGTGGCAATCACTGAAGTACTGGAGAACTTGGAGAAGGGTTCTCTCTGGTGAGAAAACCAGAGTGTAAGGACACAGTTTGCTAGAGATTTTACAGCTTTCTATGGAACTGAAGTGCTCTGAATAGAAACTGTTACAAATGAAGAAAGATTCCTTGAGCATTCATAATTCTATTACTTATGAATCCTTAGTTACATGCAAATTACTGAGAAAAGTAGTACATGAACTGGAGGGTGCATCCTATTTTCCTCCACCTAAGCTCGTTCAAAAAGGTTATGAGTAGGAAAAAAAGCTATCATGAATGCAGCTAATAATAATAATAGACCAAGGTAAAAAAGTCTATACAGATCTCAGCTCATAAAAGCATGTCAGTATTTTAAGTGCTTTCAAAGATAAGGCTATGATGAATCATACACTGTATCACTTTTCTAAGGGCCTTAAATGTGTCAGCAACCTCTCTACCAGCTCTAAGGTGTAGTTGGTAATCTGAAGTCACTCTTCAGAAGTGACAACTTCAGTGGTTCCATTTCCAAATCTTCCTAAAAGCCTTGTAAGTTATTTGCAGAAACTGCCGATTTATTTTGAGTGATCTCAAAAACAGCCCTAAGATTAAAACTCTCCAGCACCCCTGAAATTTCTTCACTTCAAAATTCAATAAGACTGAATCAAAGAGAGAAAGAGGTTGTAGGCTCTTGCTTCCCCAGCACTCTTCCTATCTGAAAGTTTTTCAACTGTTTGTCTTCACACCTCCAAGTAGAATTGGATCTCATTGACAAGTTCCCCCATAAAATGCCTCATCTATACCAACTGTTTAAATCTGAGCCTGAATTTCAACTCACCATCTGGCAGCACAGGCACGAAGTGAATAAAGAACTTGATGGATAAGATGAAGGTATTAATAAAAGATTTCCATTATTTTTCCAAGATCATTCAATTCAGTTTCATAACAAATTAACTAAATTTTGTATTTGCATAGAAGATTGAAATATGTTTTTCATTCACAAGGCTGAATTAATTTTTACCTTTTTTGTGTTTCCAGTATTGTTATAAAGTAAAAGTTTTTTGCTGTTACTTTAAAAAACATTTTCCAGCCATGCATTGAGCTGCCATCAAGAGTTGCAGTTTACTTAGTTCACATATTGAATTCCTCACCACTGCACACTCTACACTTAAACACCACAACCAGTGGTATGTGTCCTCATGTGTCAGAACTCTCAATCAAGTTTTGCTCATCTTTCCAAGTTTTTTGCAGTCCTCACTGAATCAGCTGCAAAGCCACTGCATGTTCAATAACCACAGTCTGGAACTGTGGTGGGGAGGAGGCAGGCATGGAGGGAAAATCAGAGCACAAACTGGGGACCAGGAAAAAGTAATATGCAATTAATGAAGTAGCAACTAGAAAGAAGTTCATTCATGCTTTTAGTTGGATCAATTAGAGATACTCTCTCAGTAATGTAAGCAGAATCTGGTCATTAACATGCACACACCTTTGCAAAATCCTTTCAAGTGTATGAAAAAGAACTTTGGAATAAAGGCAAAACCAGCTCATTACATCATTTTCAGACAGCATTTATATCAGCTAGTGCCATCTCCAAGATCTATAATAGCATGATTTTATTAATTGTCATAAAGTTTGATTTTGCATTCAGGCAGTCAACATGATTTTAAGTGCCAATATCTCAACCTGAAAGTCAGCAAAACATAAAATAACATCAGTAGAATATTAAAAACTCCCACTGAGATAAATAGAAATATGAAGGTTCAGACAGAGCCAAATAGATTAGTGCTCACTTTCTACTCATTATGTGCTTTCAGCGAGCACAGTACAGTTTTATAATTTGATGGGGAAAATATTATACTTTTTAGCTATTTTGCAGCCTGACTCTGTAAGGCTGTTCATTCCTTTAAAGATGGCATAGTATTATTAACCATAAGACTATGGCTACACAACAAGCTCAGTACAATGATGTCCATGTTGCTGGGATATGTATTACTCTCCCAAAATAAGAAATAAGTCTTGAGAGGAACACTGAAATCCAGGAGAAAAAGTGAGGGGGGGGGGAGGAGGAGGGGAAATTGTTCTTTGACATCCTCCTTACTTCAGAACTTATTTGTAGTTCAGAATGGAGTCAAATGTCGTATCAACAATTAAACTTTGACTTCTACTAGAGCAATATTAATGTAGAGCAAGTCCCAGAGCAGCACTGCCCAGCCCTGTACTTGGGGTTAGCTCCAGTGCTAAACAGCACGTTGCTGACCGACACAGGAAATCCCTCTCCTGTTCCTTGAGTTGAACCGAAGGGCTGGCATAAAGAAAATGTCCAAAGTATTAACAGCAACAAAAACTATGGGCTCAGAGCCAGATTTCAAAGGCATTTAGGTGCCTAACATGCATTAATTTTAGTGGGACTAAGCTGCCTCTGAAAATCTGGCCTTCGGTCTTCACTTCTCTTAAGCCACTCCAGATCCTGTGGCTCTGTCAGGATGTAAAAGCAATTACATTTCACAACTTTGAATCCAACAATATATTTTGGAAATCATTCAAAGTACATGTTTTTTTTAACATAAAGTTTCCTTGTCCAAGAAAATACACTGGAATTTTACATGCTTGGTATTTGCAGGTCTCCCTCCTTTTCCTTAGATTGGGGCCAGAAGATAGCAGTCTAGTGAAACCTCTGACATCCAAATAAACTCTGCTTTCTTCCTTTAGGTGGAAAAAGTGTTTAATGGATAATCCTTTGACAAATATTTTGTAAATAGTAAAATATATGATCTCAGGTTTACTGAACACTGATGTAATTGCTCCTGAACAAAACCACTGCCCATACAATCCTAATCCCCAAAAAAGTAGTACAGACGTTATAGTGTGTATAAAAATCACATATTAGTATTTGAAGTGTCCATTCCCATACAACCCCAAAATGAATTCAGCCAAAAAATATCAGCTTGGCTTGTAAAGGAATCCATTGTAATGAAACACATTGAAAATGAGAAAACCAAATCCTCATTTTTATTCACAAGGCAGATGTGCATACAGTTGAGCACACAAAATCGATCTGAGAATATTCTAATAAAAATAAACACAGGTAGCTATAATATCTAAACATGGGTATCTGTAACACCTGTTAATGCTGGGCTATTTCATGAAACAATGGTCACCCTGCACCCACAGATCACAGTGCACCAACTCTTCAGAGAAGAAACTGAAAGTCCTCACCTCACCAGTGCCCATGTTTGATCTAGCCCTTTCTCTGGCTCCTGCTCCCTGACTTCAAAGTACAGGGATGGAGCTTGTAAAAACATCTCAGACAAATCTTTATCCCCCTTCCCCAGTTAAGCTGCAGCAGAGAACAGGCTGTGAACTTAGGCACTGCCTCTTTTCCTCACAATATCATTGGCTGGTCTAACAAAAAAATGCCAGTTTTCCCCGTGAAATTTGCCTCAGTAGTTTATACCACTTGTTTTCCTTTCAGCAACTCTTGACTTTATTATCTACTGATATTATACAAAAAAAAACCACACTCAAAATATATTCAGTATATATTCAATATATATTAGCTCTTTAAGCACTCCTTTTTCCCCACTGGAAAAGGTCAGTGGGCTAGCACATTAACCTCCTCCATAGTACAATGCACGTTGCCTCTCACAGGGAAGAGAAGAAATGTTATCTTCCAGGAGGACACTGCTTTCTCTCTGACCCGAGGAGGCAGTATCCTTCTCTTCCCCAATGGAGTTTCTTCCTCAGTGGCCTCTCAGACCTCATTGTAGCTGGCTCACACACTTCTGAAATTCACTCCTTAAGAGAATAACCCACCTCCTTTCAAGCACCTGCTTGAGTAATTTCAGGAAATTTGTTCCTGACTCAGGCTAATCCTTCCTGGCTAGTCATCTTCCCTTTCCTTCCCAATTCACTATTATCCTTTAATTGTTGATTTGATCTCTCGTGTTGCAAGTCATCGGGGCTCCATCCTCACTCCTGAGCAGGACTGGTTCAGCAGGAATCCCTAAGATGGTTAACACCTGAGCAGCCTCATGTCAGTTAATGAGGAAACTTAATTTCAAGAACAAACTGAATGCAGTAGCTTTGGCTTAGAGAGGACAAGGTTTTGTTCTTCTTCTATTAAGGTACAAAATTGAAGAATTTACTGCTGTTCGTGTAACCTAGAAGTTATTCAGCATTTTTACTCTTTTGCCCTCATTTAATTTTAGACAGGAAACTCATTGGGGTATGGAAGTAAAAAAAAAAAAAGTGGAGTAGCTGCATTTCCTTTCATCTGTCTTCTGGAACTCAAACAAAACTACCATGTGATGAATGGCCATTTGTGCCACAGATGTTAATGCAATACTAAATGAGACAAAAAATCACCAATGCAGTTTGCAAGGCTCCCTGTGATGTACAGTCATCAGGCAACACTGAGACTGGCACTAACCTAAGCTGGTTTTGCATACACAACCAATACATGTTTCAATTATTCATGTCAATGTTCTCATCACACACAGTTGGGTTAATTGAATGCAATCATGACCACATTCTGCCAACCTTTACCAAAAACATAAAGCAAGTCTCTAAAGCAAGTACTAGCAACACACAAAGGAAACATTTGAGATGAGTTCACGGATAATTTTACAATTTGTACTTGCAAGGTGGAGTACCTGTTACTGGCAGAACGCAGGGAGAGGCCGTTCAGCGTATTAAAGAGAACAGTTTAAGCCATCATTTGGCTCAAGTCACAGCACATTCCAAAGAACCCCATAAACAAAGACATGTGCAATGTTAACTTTCTCTTTTATGCTGACAGCTTTTTTTCTCCCATATAATGACCTTCCTGCACAGTGTGTGTTACCATAAAAAGAAACAGAGCCCAGTAAAATTAGAGGAACTGCTTAATATCAAAATGTTTTATCTGAGGAAGACACCACTGCCAGTGTAAATATAAAAAGCACAAGAATTAAAAAAGTATTTGTTTTGCTGTCTCTTCTTTAAGCTCAGATTGTTCAAACAAACCTAGCTCAAGTTTTCAGTTACTCTGCACTACGTGGTCCTCCCAAAGGCTGAAACGGTACTCCAGAGAATGTGAACTTGGCTCCAATTTCAGACAATTTTCATCTTCTTTTTCTGACAAAGAGAAAAGTATTTGAATGCTCTGTCTGTAGCCAAGAATTTGGATATGAAAGGCACACCAGTAAACAAGTCACCAAAATGGGCCACAACTACACAGACTGTAGTGCACGCTTGTTAAAAAAAAAAAAAACCTCTGGCCCAAAGGACACTGTTTTATTTTACAAGCAGAATACTAATGTGAAATTTTAGTTTGATTTTATCTCTCTCATCTAAGTACAAAAGAAAAGCTACATGCATTTTTGACAGACAGAGCCTAAGTTTGCTATTTGTACAAAGAAAAGTGAAAAGGAAGAGAATATAAGAACCTCACAGCTACTTTGGCTTGATAAAATGCTGCACCAAACCAAATTACTTTTTTACAGTTGTATTTGAACTACTGCAGAGAACCAACAACCCTTATTCATAGGATTCGTCTTTCTATCAGTATTCCCAGAACGAAAATTGAAACTTTTAAGAATATTATTGCTTTGCACCAAATGTTCACTAGCTTCTACCATGGCAACTATCCCACAAAACCTCAGCAAGGCTAATCATAGTTCCCAAAGGTTTATTATCTTTTGTATCAGGGAGGCATTCAAACGCACTTAAGGCTGCCAGGCAGCTAACGCAGATATTGTCCTCAACCAAAAGAATTTTAATTTTAGCCTTGTACATTTGGTGACAATACATTTCTGAAACTCAGAGAACACACCCAAAAGCTCACACCAGCTCCAGTGTGGAGCTTCTTGCTCCACAGAGGCACCTATGAGATCGGAGCAGTAGCCCAGCGATGCCAGGGAGACTTCAGTGAGCACGTCAGTAAAGTCTCCCTAAGCTGGCCAGAAACCCAAGGGATGGAAATGAGAGTGATTATATACAGCTGAGCAAGCACAGTACAGAGACTCCTAAATCAGTGATATGGTGTTCACTGCTGGTGTTCTGTGGTAAAAATGTTTACCATCTGTGTTACTCTCTCTTTGTTATGGACACTAATGGAGCCTTCAAACATAAAAGCATGGGGGTGGGGAACAAAAACATGATTAAGCCAAAGTACTTGAAAATCACTTTTAGCTGTATATTACATAAGGAAATCCTGACACTAAACGAAAAATGGATCAAAACCAAAACCCAAGCAGTTCCAGGCTGAGCCCAGGAGGGCTGCACAGTGCTGGCTTACTCTGCCCTGGTCTAGGTCTAGTTCTGAGCTATCAGGCACAGACAAATCCTTTAGGTACTGAGAGGTGCCTCTAGTTTGGACACAAGAGTGACATATACTCCAATAACTGCTAAGGCTTTTAGCCCTACAGTGAGCATGCCTGTGGCAGTGAGTTTCCTAGGAAGCAGCTGCATTTGTACAAAGCTTTTCTGCACAGGAACTTCTCTGCTGCTGTCTCCTGCTGCTGAGAAGCCACAATGGCCTTGAGAGTATGACAGTCTGTACTGAAGCCAAAAACTAATATATGCCTTTCAGTTTGCAGTCTGTGCATAAAACCAAGCATCTGACTTGCCCAGGCTAGACATCTCACACTGTCACACAGGAAAATTGGTGGAAATCACAGCCTTCAGCCTGACTTCCATCTCAGACGCTTTTTTACTCTGCTCATAAAAATTCACATAAGGAAAAGGAGTTCAAACCACTTGGTATCTCCACTACAACCTCAAGTAGTTGCCTTAATATGTCTTCTCACAGTCCCTCCCTTACAACCCAGAATGACACTGCAGGGGATCTATGGTGATATTGCAGGGGATCTGTGGTCATATTGCAGGGGATCTGTGGTGATATTGCAGGGGATCTGTGGTGACAGGAGTTCACCCTGCTTCCTTCAAGCCCAAGGAAGGTAGCTTGGCTCAGACCTGCCCACCTTCACTCCACAACTAGCTATCGAAGCACCTTTTCCTCAACCCCAGCACATCCAAATTCTTTGTCAGCCAGTGCCCAGTTTCAACAGAGTTGTCAATAATTTGAGGCTAACTACAACTCAGCACAGGCACACAAGCTGCACAAACAACACAAGATCATCTGTCAGTGAGAATAATCCTCCTTCATATGAGGCGTTTCAGGTAAATTGTTACATCTCTCATGTTACTGATGCCAGTTCAAACATAATTCTAGCAGAACAGAAGTGGACTTTGTGAACCACAAACCAAGCCAGCAAGAAGAAAAACAGAAGTAGAATAGTTTGTTTTCTCTACAGCTGGAGGGGCCTACCAGCAGTCTCATGATGCTGAAAATGGTTTTGGAACCAATTGGTGCCAACTGCCACATGACCAAAACTGAAATACCACATGGGTTTGAAAATGCTTCAAGAACTGGCACAAAGATAGAGGAGCTTCTGCAGTGCTGACAGACACCCATAAAGAATACAGCTGAATCAGACTCAAATTTCACCACTGCTAATGCATGGTCTCAGCAGATGAACCACTGAGGGTGGATCATTCAGTGATGGGCTTATGAAAACTCCTCCTGAATATAATACCACTAGTGTATTCTGCTACATACCTACACTATGTCTGCACCACAAGTGTTCAGTCTTTTTCAGATGAGAAATGAAGCTTCTCCTCAACTGGATACTTCTCAGTGCAGTCACACATGCAAAGAATGATAATTCTCTTTTACACTCAGCATTACCACAGCCCTGGAATTGCTCATCCTGATTTTCTCCATCTACATCACTTCTGTGTCACTGTCTGGGTGCCCTGGGGACACCCAAGAATTTGCAAATTACTGAACACATTGTCAAGATGCAGAGTTCATAGAGATATTCAAAAGCCAGTTGGACACAGCCCTGATCAGGCTGCTCTCATTGACCTTGCTTCAAAGGAGTGGTGGGTTTGCTTCAACTTCAAACATTCTCTGAGAGTCATCTCTGGCTTCTCTGAGTGTGTGTTTGTACACTTACTCCACATGTAAGATTGCAATTTCTATTTGGTTATTGAAGATAAATTAGGAAACATTAATGTTCTGGGTTTGCATCTTGCCTACAGCATGATGAGAAATACTTTAAGGATGGAGAAATCCTCTGCCTCTCTTGCACCTTGAGAGGCTTCCTAACTTCTCAAAAGTTATATTTTGCTTCACAGGACACTTGAGTACAGTTTGTGCCTCACAAAGCCACCATTTGATACCATAAACAAGGATAATTCCATTATTATGTATTCTTGTGTCAAAATCAGGCTGTAGGACAAACGCCTTTCAGAACATAGCTGTGATCTTCTTGATGCAGTGTCCAGAGCTGGCTTAGGTACAGTGAGCATGTTGGGTTGTTCTGCTTGCTGAGTATTTGTTAAATGTTAACAGTGGGCTTGGAATTTGCAAGGCTAAGGGAGGGCTTCCCTGCAGCTCTTTTATAACTAGAAGATAAACCTAGGGTAAAAAAAAACACCAAGACAACAGAAAACCCTCACAAAAAAACAAGGAACGCCCAAAGACTTGTAACAGAACACTAATGTAAGTATTTTAAAACTCAAACATCTTTGTTTTTCCTCTTATAAGGGCTGACGTCAAAGAAAGCAGCAAGTGAAAATTGCTTCTGAGGGCATGTGAGGAGAAGGAGCTCTAAGGTAGGGAGGAGAATGAGTTGTAGTGGAAACACAAGAGATTACCACAGCTTTCCTACCCATGGGGCTTTTTGGCCTCGATGGAATATTCCTGTGTCCCACTCAGCACTATGTCATATGCACTGAAGGTCTTTGGCACAAGGGCAGGTTGTTTTCACTGTCCTTACAATAGTGTGTGCCCTTCCTTTTCATCCAGATTGCCCTGACCTCTCTTTTCGTCCTCCCTCCCCCCAATCAAACAATTATCATTAGATGCAGGAAGAACCTTGTTGTGGTTCTGCTGCTCATAACACAGTTTGCTATGTGAATACTTCCTGTGCACCCTGCCAACATGGCACTTCTCCAAGGCATAAGACTGGTGTTTGGGAGATGGTCACACAAGCATGACACTTCCTACTACCACTGCTCTGTCCTTCACCTTCCTTTGCCTTGCTGTGGGCAAGGACTATAAATATCAAATAGCATGAATGAAATGAAGAGGGAGACTGCCTGCTTGTACCAGGATGAGTGCTTGCAGCAGCATGGATTGCTGTCCTTCAGATGAGCAGGGATGCACAGGATCTTTGTTAAAACATCATTAACATAATTTTCAAAGTACTTTACACAGAAGAGAATTTATGTGAAATAGTTTCATTAAAAAAGTGAAATAAACTTTGTGTTCCTGGATGATAAATTCCCCTGTCATTTGCAGAGTGCTTTAAATGAATACTGGGAAAAATTTTAAGTCCTTCAAAACACAGATTTTACATTCAATGAAGAAAATTAATAAACAAAGGAATAAGTTTTGTGTTACAAGAGTCCCTGGTATTCCCCATCTGTAATACTTATATGTTAACTCCAGTAGCTATATGACTTGCTGATGCATAGCTATAGTTTATTCTTCTTCTAAATGCTACTTACAGAAAAACATCAGAATTAATGTCAGACTAACACTATTTTTTTATTCTCAACCCACATATCTTTCTAGCAAAGAAACCCCACCAAACCAAAAGCCCAAAAGAGAACTGTGTCTAAAAGAACCTGACACAGGAAATGCACAAGAGAAGCAATCTGAGAGAAAAGACAAAGATAAATATGGCAGAAAAAACAAAGAAAGGATTACTAGAAAGAGGAAATGCAGTATCAGGAAAAAGAGATTTGACATGGCATACAACAAAGTAACATAAGGCATTAGTGATGAAAACACTAACTTCAAGGAGAAGGCAATAAATTCTATCAAATGAGACAACACAGAAGTGGACCTTGTTAAAGACAGCACGGTTGAACGTACGTTCCGGAGTTCATGAAAAGCATCCAGAAAGAGGAAATGAAACTAATTTTACTCAAAAGACAAAGGCACAGGCAAGGGTTTCAGCTGTGGCAACAAAAAGTATGAAATGCATGTAAAAGTCAACTGAATGCACAACAACAGCACTTAGAGAAATCACAGCGATTTCTGACCTGCTTCAAAGAACCATGCAGTGTGTTAATTTTGACCTCTGACATGGTCTGAGAGTTGGTCTTTCCCTCAGTGATGGTCCTAGCAGTACAGATACTTTAGCTCAGAGACAGATAAAATTCAGTGAAACAGAAAAGTCAAAAAATAAGAGTTATTCCATCAGTTTGTGGATTTAATTTATATCCTACTGTTTACTCATCTTTTGTCATATATTCTGGTGTTTTAACAATGAAAACACAAAATTCACTAAGTAATCTCTTTATTTGAACTTAGGCTATAACCCACAGCAATTATGAGCAGTGTGTAGCAATATTTTCACTATTTAGGATAGGAAGTGAAAAATACCGAACACATCTAAAATTGCATTAGGGATTTGTGCAGACAGAAAGTAATTACACAGAGTGGACTTTGGCCAAGACTCTCAGAATATGAAGCAATCTCAGAACCTTGTGGAAATTACCATGGGATCTTTAATGATGTGGGCTAAATCTTTGCTTAAATTGTCCTAAAAAGCACGCCTCCTCTAACAGCATATTGCTACAGAGTGACAGGACCATTGCATTCCAAAATTAGATGGTATGTCCAACACTACAGCACACAAGTGGAAAAACAAAAACAAACAAACAAAAAAGAAACCCAAAGCACAGTCATTTAAAAAACAGAACAGGAGAAGACATCTCAAGTGTTTCACATGCATAGAGTTATTTGCTTTGCCCTATAATTTATTTCAGATTAGTAAGAGATCCCTCATTTTAGGTCAGTGCTATGACAATGGAAGTATGCCAACTTAACCTTCATTTTCTTAATTAGCATTTAACAAGAAGCTTGTCCTCCTCTAGAAATATTTCCTTCCATAAGGAAGAATAACCTTGAACAGAAAAGAGAAGTAAGCCAAGGAGAAGAAAAAAAATTAAATGACGCTCCCAATATATTTACATGTCTTTAAAATACATTTATTTATATACTCTTAAAATGTAAATAAAATAGATCTCAGTAAAAAATTACTTCATCTCCCAGAAACCAGCACAGCACTGCATCTGTATTCATAACTACTCTGGGGAAAACCAACCACAAAAAAAGTCCCTCTTTTACACATGCTCTCTCACCATGGACGATGTGCTCATGTAACTCATTGTTTATCTAGTCTGGAGACAAAAATGCCATGAAAAAGCAATCACGAGGCAGATGGCTGGTTTCACTAATCTGACCCTATTTCTTCCAAGTAAATCTAGTCTACAACAGTGATGCCCCAAATAATCCACCATTCCTATAATACTTAGATTTGCATATTTAGGTTAGAAATGCCTGGCATTGCTGGATTAAGATTTTCCCCCAGTAAAACAATGCTTTGTCATAAATTCTACCCCAGAGACCACGCAGATTCTTAAATCAGACATGTCCACACACTGAAAACACGAGCAAAAGCACGGTCACAAAACATCCTCAGCAACGCTCACCTCTATAGGTGCAATGCCTTTTACTCTGCTTAAACCTGAATAGTGACAAATGCAAAGATTCTCTCTGTAGCCGCCCCCATGATAACAGATGACAAGATGCAGCACAAGCTTCATCTCTTGCTAATTAAACGAATCAATTAAGAGACTATTGTTGCAACTGTGTAACTGCTGTTCTATAGTGGCAATAACAACCCCACGGGGAGGTCTTTTACTACATTAAAATGCTGTCCTCCACAACTCCATTTGATATTATTAGAAACAGTTATTTGCGTCTTGCTGTCATATTAGTAGCAAAGGCAAATTATGGAAATATGCAGACCAGAATGGTCCCAGTATGAGATCAGGTTTGGTTTTCAACCTCCAAGGGAACAATTGCTGAAATTCCAAAGTTCCCTAAAGTTCTTTAATGGAACTGATAAATCTATCAGCACAGCATCCATTTAGATTCTAGGTAAGGGTCACATATTTGCATACTTTCCTGCTAAGCTGATACAATTCAACTAGATAAATTATCATATTAAGTTTACCCTCCTGAGTTAAACTGATGGAGTTCAAAATTGTTTTCGATGGTTGTCATTAATCGCTGTTACATCCTAAATGCTCACTTTGAAATCTAATTGTGCTGGTGTACCAAGGGTCATATTAATAGCATTTTTAATGTTAAATCTTTGTAAAACATGTTTATTTTACTGATATTACCACTGAAGCCTAGAAGACTAATGAGAAACAAAGTATATTTATTATCAATAAAAACTTCATTTAAAATTTACATTCAGAGACTTAAATTAGCTTTACTAACTTCATCATGCCTTTGTTTCATTAAGATTCCTGGTTAAGCTTCAAAGCCATACAAATTAATACCTCCTAAAGAGTTCTTGGGTACATGCCAAAGTTCCAAACATCAAAAGGCCGTTTAAAAACACAGGGTACGTGTATGTTTATTACTTGGCAATAGACATCTTCCCAAGAAAATGCTCATCTTCACTATGAGGTAACAGTCTTGATAGAGTTAAAAAAAAACCAAAAACACCAACACTTCTTTGGCCAAATAAAGCAACTAATATTTATTTCAGTGGTAAATCATAGTCTACCAAAGTAAATCACTTGAGTTACCCTTGGGTAGGCTGTCCACTTGTGTTCTGAGAAGTAACAGGCTAACCAACTAAGTTCAGTCCTTTTTCTTAAAGTGTTAATGAGTTCAATGAGAAAGAAACTTGCAAACAAAGTATGGAAAATCAAAAATCCCAATTTTTTCTTTTGCTTATTTCTGAGGGATGAGTGGCATCATTTATTATAAACAAAGACCACTATATTACAGATGGCAGGCACACTACAGAATTCACCAACATTAAGGACATTCACGGGAATGATGACCTACTTGTGATGTTATCACTTGGTTTTTTTCAAATTAAAACTCTAATTGAAAACAGAAGAAAATACCAAGATAAAAAAATTAATAAACAAAAAGCAAAACATTAGAATTTAAATGCAATAGCCTATTTCCAGCCTGGTTTTGTAAGAAAGCAAGGCTAGCAATGCAGATTTCTGCCTCTCTATCCCCATCCCCAACTCCTTACCCAACTTGCACCCACTTGGAGTATTTAAACTGCTGATCAATTTCAGCCAAATTGATTGAAAGTTGAAAGAAAAGGTAAGTCCATCTACCTACAAGTACCATAGTCATGTTTTCACAAGTCTTCTGAAGCATACTGGCTCTGTAATGGAAACAAGACCAAAATTCATAGGTCACTTATTTCTCTCTCCAAAGGAATCCTGAGCAAGATTTCCAAAATAATCAAAGTGATTTTAGGAACGTGGCTTTTGGTAACACCAATATTTCTAAATCTCTCAGGTGTTTTTGAGTTTGCCCCCAATGGACAGTTTTAAAATAATTCACTTTATCTTTTGCTTTAAAACATGCAAATAATACATAACAGAATTGAAAAGTGAACAGCATATATAGCTGTGTGACTGGACCTGATCATTCACCTCTCATGAACTAGAACAATTTTCACTGCTGACTCCTAATGATGGTCACTACTTTCACAAGGGAAATTTTTGTTGCGTTAATTACCCACTTTTCACGAATTGCAGAGGCACCTGGCTGCCAGTCTCAGGATTCTCATCATCCATGTTCAAAAGGGACTTGAGGAAGTTAATGTTGCCAGAAACAGCTGCATATTTTTCCTGGTGACACCTTTAGCACTACTGAAATGCCACTGATGATAGCTCTAGTACTAGAAGCACTGTGGTTCACAGTGCCTCTGAAAATGGATGAAAAGAAGAAAAAACCCTATACAACAGTACAATTCCCTTTAGATCAGCAGGGACCCTAATCTTAAGGCTTGTGAAACGGAAGAGTAAAAAAACCATTTTGAAAAAGACATTAGCTTGCAAAATAAACACCTACTGGACTATATTTATTTTTTTGTGGTTAGTACTCTACATATTCCAATAAATACCACCTTTGTAACCTCTGCAGGTCTTCAACCAATGTTTGAAAGTCTGCATAAATCTTCAGTATCTAATTTCATAAGTATCACATATAGAAAGAAAAGCATACAAAAGAAAACCTGTTAAGAACTGCAACGATTTCAAAGGGTGAAAGAAACAGGTTGTTAAACATTTGCCATTGTGAGCTAAATGAGACTCATACAGCCAAAGCTTTGTAAGAATGCAGGGAAATGGAAAAAAGGAGGTAGCTGTCTGCTGTAGACAGACTGAAGGGTTTCAGGACAATTTGTAAGCCTCAGTAATGGGACAAAAAGTTGGAAGCTTGCTGTTGTAGCAAAAGCAGGTAAGTCATTGCAAGATGGAACATCAGCAGTGAGAAGAAAAGTTAGCATACTGACCTGCAGCTTCCAAGACTACCTCTATATACATAACTGAAGAAAATACAGTATGACAGGAAGGAAAGGCAAAGATTTTGAGGAATGCCTCTTGTAAAGCTCTCCATTTCTGACCCCCATCAGCAGCACACATAACTAATAACCCCAACTGTGTGTGAAATATCCCTTTGCCAATCAATCCGGAACTAGCTAAAACCCAAAAGTAATTAATACTAACTGTGATGACTGCTGCACTAGAATGTATGCCTGTTATGCTAAAAAGCATGGCCAGGGCTTGACAGAGACTAGTTTTCCTAAATCGAGTGTTCTTGACCTAAAATTTGCAGATCTGGTTGCAGTGGTGGGTCTCAGGATTATTTTAAATAAAAATTTATTTTTCTAGTGGTGGGTCTGCAAAAAGGCTGAAGAAAAGGACATGTAATATCAACAGGCTAAGATTTATCATGAGAGAGCATACACTACCACAGCAAACTTCAAATATTTTGGAAATCAAAGGTGGCAAAAAGCACTTCATCAGGGATGAGACTGAAGCAATGGAAAAACCTCCAGTAAAATGGATGAACCAAGAGAACAGTGCTAGGAAACTCAGAAAGCACCTAAAGATGGCTTGATTCTTAGGCCAGGGTAATTCCACTTTGTTCCATGTGGGTTCCTATATTGTGTTCCCCTATATTGTTAAGTAATACCCTGAACAGTATGTCATGTATATTTTCTTTCATCATTTCCCAGAGGAACAATAATAACTGTTTATATTTCTGCTCTGACATTAGAGAAGATCAAAGAAACAGCATAAATTATGAGCAGAGGATAGAGACTGTCTCTTTTGAGGAAAGTGTTCCACTGGGCCAGCAGAGCAACACTGTCAAGCATGGCCTGCAGCCAAAGCTGACAATTGCATTACAGATGTGGTAGAGCTAGGCTGCTCATTATCTGAACACACACAACTTCTTTATTTGAAATTCTACACACAGTCTAGAATACATTTAATGCTTCCACAATAATCTGCAGTTGTCTATAGATGTGCAGCTTTCTTAGTGTTAAAGGCTGCCTGCCCAGACGTATTTCATTGCTGAAGTCCAGCTGAGAGGCCTGAATAACCAACAAATGACTGGGGCCAGCAGTGGGCCAGCAAAAAACATTCCTCTCACGTAAGAGAACAGAAGGTGGAATCAAAAGACAAAAGACACAACAGAAATTGGAGGGTAATTAGAAAGACAGCAATGAAGGGTGTACTTTGGTCCTCTGAGTACTCAAACATACAGTTTTTTTGAATTGCAGAGGCTGAAGCAGAAGCTCTGTGTATAGATCTTAGTGTTTTTCTACAGATGTGATGTAGCTCTTGCATATGATCTTTACATCTAGAGAACAAGTCCTGTGAGGAGCAGCTGAGGTTATTTAGCCTGGAGAAATGGAGGCTCAGGGGGGACCTTCTCACTCTCTACAAATGCCTGAAAGGAGATTGTAGTCAGGTGGGGATTGGTCTCCTCTCAGGTAACAAGCAATGAGAGGAAACAGCCTCAAGCTGCACCAAGGGATGTTTAGATTGGATATTTGGAAAAATTTCTTCATGGAAAAGGTTGTCAAGCATAGAACAGGCTGCTCAGGAAAGTGGCATAGTCACTATTCCTGGAGGTTTCTAAAAGACATATAGATGTGGCACCTGGGGACATGGTTTAGTGGTAGATTTGACAGTGCTGGGTTAATGGTTGAAAGTTATCATCTTGGAGATCTTTTTACAATCTAAACAATTCTGTGATTCTATGTTTTTGACAAACCTACTTCTGTAAGCTGCCTACACAGGAGACAACTAAATAAAGGACTGCTTCCTTATTTCCTGTACTCTTGCTTTTGGCCACAGTTTTGGGCATTAATCTGAAACATATACTGTCTTGTTTCCTTTTTCTCTGTACAATATATAGCACAACCAGACTCCTCGTTGTTATGGTAATGCTAATAATAAACACACTATCTGAATAAATCTAGTGTAAAGTGGCAAAATAGCATCAGCACACCATATCTAGTGACATTCGTCAGAAGGGACAAATGAGCAAATACTCATGTAAAATCTCAGTTACAGCAATAACCCAGGAACTCCTCTGAAATAATTTAATCAGGACTCAAAATGCTATCCTCACAAGACAATTAAACCAAACCAGTACAATTTCCCATTCAACAACTATTTCTTACAGCTACAAGTTGCTTGCTCCTCAGAAACATCCTCATACGTCTTCCAAAAGCATGAGTCTCTATCATATCTGAGACTCACAACCCTCTATATAAAAACTATTTGGAGAAAATAAGCTATCTAATGCCACTACAATTTAGAAAGAAGAGAAATGCTCAAGTAGCAATTAATTTCTACACATGATCAGAAACAAATGAAAACATTATTACAAATCCATGTAGACCCCCAAATGATGCTAACAGTATGCACTCAAAGCTATGATTTCACTTGAGAAGGCAACATGGTTTTTCCTGTTCTCCTCTAAAATAACAGAAATATGCTGCTACACTAACAGAAACATTTGTCTTACTGTCCAGATGTTTCCCATATGTTATGCAGAATTCATATTATACTGTTGTCTTTCATCTGCAATGCAGTCTTCTCTGTCCTCCACCTAAGTGGAACAGCAAGAATATTTCTAACAGAGAAACCCAGTTTTCACTTCCCCCCAAAGTGTCAGTTGCCTTCCTGAAGCAGGAGCTTGTGTTTTGTCAAAATCCAGTAGCAGAGTTGTTTCTACCACCCAATGTCAAAAAATTAAGTGAAGCCATTTATTGAAGCTGATGCCTTCCTGACAAGCCAGGCAAGCTGTGCTCCTTATAAGCTGGTTCTAAAAATATATTCTGCTGACACCTCAGTGAACTGTACACTCTATAGCACCGTGCTGCCTGGTACCACTGGACTGCCATCAACATTTGCCCTGATTGAAAGGAACATAGAATGCTCAAAGTTATCCTTAATGTTTGCTACTATAATAAAAAGAGGAGGGAAATAACTTTGCAAGCTGTTTATTTTGTTGATAACAATACATTATAATACTGAGCAATGAAGAGTCTTTTACTGTTAAATATTCCTTCCAAACACTTAAGTTGACTGCACTTAGCAAGAGTTTAATAAGAGATACGGAATGACTCAAACTGTATTTCTAGGGCCTGCATTAAGATGACATTTTCTTTGTTTGAACATTTACATTTGTGTTTGTGTACTCATACACACAGGTACACACATATAGACTGTCTATCTATACATGCAGCAGTTTGGAGGGATAGCATTGTATCTTCCCCACACTACTTAAGATGGGTGTATTAAATTTAAATCAGAAGACTATAAGGATGTTAAATGAGAGAAGGACAAATGAAATAGCAGGACTTAGTGGAAAGAACAGTAGGCTAGAAGAACTCAGAGAAACACAGGTGCAGACTCTGCCTTGGATTCTAAGAAAAATTGGTTTTGGAGCAAACCCTGGGAAGAAAACTTCATTACTGCTTCTCTACCCTGATCGCTGAAGTTCTCTCTCTGGGTTTGATCAGCAAGATGTGCATAATTTATACTAAATTAAAAATTCTCAAATAGAGCACTAAAGGCTTTTCTGTTTAGTCCTCCTGAGAATTTTAGTTGTAATCACATGCTTGATTTTCTCAAATAACTAGGATTCAATAAATACATGAGTCAGTAAGATCTAACATATATTACAATCCATTAGATTTTCATCATCAATTTTTTTAAAGCTAAAAGCACATCAATTCTATTTTCTCTTTTTTGAGCACATCAATTCTTTTTTTCTCTTGCACAAGGCCCAGAACACAAGTTCTAGTCTTTAAGTGAGATTTTAGGGTACTTCTAACAAATGAATACAAAATATTTTCATCTCTAACAACAACAAATTTAATTTTTAATAAACACAATAAATAAATAAATACACAATCAAAATTTTCCCTGCTAGAGCGCCCACTTACTGAGAAATCAATTAAAATCTAGTCAGTATTATCAAATTGCATTTGTGTTTATATCTTATCTACTTGGAGTAATTATTTCCTTCTCACCCAAAGACTATCTGATCAGGGACCTAGCAGCAATCTCACATATACAGGTTGCAACTCCAGAGATGAAGCATCATCATAAATACAACAGTGCAGATCAAAACTTCAGTTTTATGTCTTTATGTAATTGCCAGTCTGCTTGTGACTAAGACAAATAAATGAATACGCATACACAGAGATGTATTTATAGAAGTAAAAATACTAGGGGCACTTTTCATTTCTAAAAGCCAACATTCAAAGTCTATAAACACATAAATGCAAGGTGTTCTTGTTAAGTTACCCTTACTGTGTTACACCTCACAAACACTGGCTTTGTAGGATTTGTAGAACTAATCACAAGTAAGGAGAATGAAAGCATGATCCCATGCAATCCTAATCCATTTGTGTCCAAAACATATAGAGGACAAAGATGCTAGGACTAAATTCCTAGGTGCTAGGATGTTTTATTCCTAGGCTTTTCACTGTTAACATCACTACAGAGAAATCTGTTGGCAGCAAGCAGAACAACTTACTTTAGAGGATACTTGAACTTTATTCCATTTTCAGAACTATTTTTAGGTGCATATGGAACTTGGAAAAACTCAATACCTGCATTTTAATCATGCAAATCATAGAACTGGAAGTTACTTCAATTACATATATGTTTATAACCATTCATAACCAAACACAAGACCTTAGTTTCTGTATTATACATGACTGTTCCACAGTAATTTTATTAAGTAAATTCTGTCTAATGGTATAAAATCTGATTAGGATTGTAGGCATACTTCTATTCAGCAAACAAAATCTGTGAGAACTGCAGAAGTACCAAATCTGTTTAGAGTGAGACAAGAACAGACCACTTTGCATTACTAAAATAGTCATTTCATAGGAATTACTGACCCACCTCTGGGATACAGGAGTACATGATATGGTGGAGCAATAGAGATCAGCAAGTTGATGTGGTGAGGAAGAGTGGGATTTATCCTGATGTGGATCAAACCTCAGTATATTGCAATAAGCTTTCAAACCTACAACCAGTTACTTTTAAATCCCTTCTAAATGAAATAGATGTCGACTTGAATCAACAGAAAAGCAGAACACAGATACCATGCACTGTGCCTTGGAAATCAGCTTCAGTTGGCCTACATGCACCTTTTAAACTCAGAATATTTAAACATAATTCTAACCACCATAACTACAAGTGTAAATGTACTACAAGTGTAATTTACCTACTTTCTGTTTACATTTTATTTTTCTAACAACATAACTCTTGACAATACACAGTTATGACATGCTTACCACTGTGCCTAGAAACTGAATGCTTGTCTCTCCAGAGGCATTCCGAGAAATCCTCTGAAAAACACAAAGGTAAAAATTGATTAAAGCAACTCAGAATTTGTAACCATTCCATTTTCTTTGTCACATCACTGTAAAGTAACAAAAAAAAAATTGAATTCACAAATCTATACATAAAGCAGGTAAAATCATTTCCTTCAAGAGAAGTACTAGAAGTCTTAATCATACTTCATCTCAGATTTTGGTTTTAGTTCAATCCACTCAATAAAATTTATTTTTGAAGAACAATGAAGGCAAGTATGGCCAAGTACAACACAAAGCAACCTTGTGTTCAAATGTCATTAATAATGAGGCTTCTGCCATCTCTAAACGTCTGTGATTCTGTATTCCTGTTACTCACATTTAGTATTATCTTCATTTTCTCCTAATGAGAGACATTTTAATCTCTCTTTAAAATGCAAAATTCCAATGATGCTACTTTGAAAACAGGAAAAAAAAATGACCTTATGAAATGTCTGGTCACCTACTGTGGTTCAGGAGTTGATTGAAGTTATTAAACAGTCTTCAAATATTACATTGTCAGTAAGCCACAAGACAATGCAAGAGAAAATATATTACTGGTTTCACACAATATTAAACATAATTTAAATATGCAAAATGTATAAATATGTCTTCCTGTGAATCATTTTCTCCTTCAATGTAAAAAGTTCTTTCTCATATTTAGTTCCTACTGTTTAAATTATGGCCTGTATAGGTTCCTAGTCATGGAATGCAACCCTAATTTTACACAACGCCAAGTGTACATACAAGTACCAAAACACAGATCTGAGAAGAATTAGGATTATTGCAAAAAACTGCACAGAAATCTTCAGCACTTTAAAGACAACAAATCCCAGGAGCAAGGCTGCAAATAATCTTGAGAAAACTTCTAGCCTGGGACTCCCAGCAGAATCAAAACACACCAGTGTCACTCCCAAATGATTTGTGTTTAACTCATTCTTGAAATCTTTCCATTGCAAAACTTTCAATCTCCCTAAACAATTTATCCCAGTGTTCTGCATCTTTATCATTAGGAAGCTTTTTCCTAATATTTGATTAAAATAACCCTCACTTCAACTTTATTACACATAATAATTCTCCTCTTTTTTATTACACACAGGAAACACAGATTACTCCCTTCCTTTTTACAGCTACCTACAGGTATGTGAGGAGAGCCATTATCACAACTCCCCTAAGTCTTGTCTTCTCTAGACCAAATGAGAAAGTGCAATACAATAGTCAGATATCCCCCGAAACAATTTTAATAGCAATAAATTAAATCCTGGTCCCTTTTCACTAATAGTGCATGTTCCTCAGCTACACTTTATGAAGTAATAATTACTACAGCCCAAACATGCTTATTTTTTGACTTAACAGGTCACACACTGACACTGCAATCTGTACAATCATATGAAAACAAAGGGTGATGTGCCAGAGCCTGACATATTTCAACAATAATGATTAATGGAATGGAAAATATGGGAAATAAAATTTCATACAAAACCTGACGTTTACTTTTATAAAGGAAACAGGAATATACACTTTTCCCACAGTCTAGGGTAAACACAATCAGGTTTTGGAAACCACAAAGAAGAACAAAGTACCGGCTGCCTACAATGAATGAACCGCATGCCAAAACAAACAAGTCCCAAGCACTTGATAAGCTGTCAGAAAATGGCAAGCCGAAAAAAATTAAAGGATTTAATTTCTTTTTTTCCTGGAATGCCCTCCACCCTCGTTAGAGTTCTGTCATTTATTGTGCTACCCTTTTGTCCGCTTTCAAGGGTCATTAGAGACCTTTTCATGTCCTAATAAAAATTCCATTTTTTTTTGGCTAATCTCCCTGTCACACAGAAAAACACACCTCAAAAAACAAAACAAAAAGAAAAACAGAACCCTTTTGTCATTTTCTTTAAAGGCTTTCAGAGTAAAGTCAGGTATCTTGACAACTTGACTTATTTTTCCCAACTGAAAACCAAATCATTAAAGTATTTCCTCACACGGATTGTCTTTACTTGTAGCCAAATAAGCTAGCATAGCAAAAACAAAGCCCTTTCAAAAATAATTTAATAACAAATTTAATAAAGCCAAATGAATATGTATATAAAGAAGGCACCTTCTAAAGCCTCAGTCTCAAGACAAAGATATGAGCAGCATTTTTCCTGCTCTGATACTGTTGGAGTGCACTGGTATCACAATATAGCAATTCCTCAATGCTACTGTTTGCTTTGTCCAAAATACAAAGCATTACATTCCATTGTTGATTGCATTTAAAGTCAGTATAAGCACTAAAATCCATCTCTTAAATTAACATCCAGTGGCGGGGGGAGGGAAATAATGGGAAAGGTGAGGAAAATAGTTAAACAGAGGAGAAAAGGAAATTTCCCTCTTGGGTATATGTAAAAAACAAAAATAAGAAAGAAAGGTAGAGAAATTTTCCAAATCACAAAACATATGTTACATCAAGACTAAAACGAGAGCTGCCAGGCTTTTGAGAACTGTGTTACAAAAGAAGTCAGCACATTATCATAATTAATGTTTCAAATTACAGTTGTAAATAAATTTCAGCTATTAGATGTGATTAGATTTTTCTGAAAAGAGTTATTTCTGTTCCACTGGTGGTGGGCTTGTGTTTCTGGGATTTGTAAATGTAATTGATGTTTTCAAGAAAATGAAAGGACATGGTTAACAATTATTCTTTTATTTTCCACCTCTTTAGAAAAAGGACCAGTCTCTAGTTTCTCTTGTAAAGTTAGATATTTACATATTCTATACCTCATAATAGATGGTTTCATATTGCATGTGATAGCAGGAAAGTAATCAAATAGAGGTAACAATAGAGAACAGCTAATTATACACATTGTCACTGCTTTCCTAATAAATTGCAAATTATTTGTGAGGAGGTTTCCACCAAAAAAGCAAGAGAAATCTACCATTTTTTCAAAGACAAAACATCACGGTGGTTTACCTGCCAATACAGTAAAACTACATTGTTGACATAAATGATGCAATCTTAGATACAACTAATGGTTTTCTGGTGGATTCAGCAGACAGAGCTTCAGACTAACTAAATTAGTATCATATGAGTTAAAAGTATATTTTTCTTTCCTTATAAGAAAGTAACAAGCTAAATCAAATCTGAAAAAAAATAATCACAACTTCAAAAAATCCATCTGCAGTCTCAAAGCTGTCAAATGGGTGTGAGTGTTACATAAATATTATATGTATTTTTACACACACAGGTTACAGTATGTTATACTGCATATGCTATGTATATACAAACAAAATACTTATGCACACATGTAAAAATAGACAAGTGTATACAATCATGCAAAATGTGTTTGATTCTCCTCCTCTATCGTGTGTATGCTATACCACAGTCATTTCACAAATAATCGTTGTAATCTTAAATCCCAGTAAATTACAAGAGGCTAGTGTGATATGACTTTAAATTCTTCTGCTTTGCCATAGAAAATTATTTCCACTTAGTTGGGTATCAATGATCTATTCATTGTAAGATGCAGTAGGGTTATAATCAGCTTTGCATCAAGCCTGCAATGGATGAGCACTTGCAGATAAAAATGATAACAACCTCTACATGAAGAAGGATAAAGAAGCTCAGAAAAACACAAAATTTGTATTACTGAAAGACATTCTTAACTGGCATAGACATTATTAGACGACATCAAGATCTCAGAATATTTTTCACAAATGTTCTGGTATCTCAGACTCTCCAAGCTCCTGGAAGAGAGCAGCTGCAGAGAAGGAGCAGTACAAAAACAAATTCCATAGACCAAAAGCTATTTTTTTTGCTTTGTTTACAAATGAATAAGTAATGAGGTATGCAGTCACTATTAATATGAACTGGCAAAGGCAATCATACATATATATACACATACTTCTCAAACACATTTATCTTGAACTACTATATACTGGCTTTATTTGCTGAAAGTAAAAGCTGGAGACCACTTCTTACAAAAAATGCACAGACTGTCACTCAGTCAATATTTTTTGCAATTTTTTCCAACTATGGCATGACTGTATTACCAACTGGACAACATGTAGTAAACTATACAGAACCAAAAACAAACAAGCCCAGAAAAATCTATGGATAGGCTACAGATAAAAGTTTGAGTGAAACACTGGTAGGTTCCCAGCATGGTGCTGTTTTTCAGAACACAATTTCTTGCAGCCCAGCACCTACCTGGTTCATTTCAACTGCTCACTAACAAACTCTGAACATGTTATACCACCAATTTCAAATGGAGAATGCTATCCACTTTGTAGCCAATACTTATAAATTCTTGAAAATTCAACCTAGAAAAGCACAGGCCAGAATCATCCCCAAGTAGGTTTAATTAAAAAACAAATTATTCCCACAATAGAGAAGTTAGGGAAAAAAAACAAAACCCACACAATTTTACCTTGTAAAGTTATAGCAGATTCATCTACTAGTACTTAATCCATGATATTTTGTATACACAAGGGTGCTTGAACACCTAAAGAAAGCTCCATCTTCCAACTAAGTCACTCCTACACCTTTGGAGTCCCATGCTTGGGTCAGAGAGGAGGAAAAAGCTGCAGAAGTACCTGTGAAACCATTAAGTCTTCCTCTCATCAAAAAGGGATGATTGATTTGGTCTTATCAGTCTCTTTTTCCCTCTCTTTCTAGAAAGCAGAACTGCATTTCAGCAGTGCCTTTCCACCATGCAAAATCCCAGTGAAGAGAGATAATCCCAGACTAGCAATGTGATCCAGATTACCTTTTTGCTGGAGACTGTGCTCAGACTTGTTCAGCCTCGCAAGCCTTTCCACTTTGGCAATCACCCTGCCTTTTCACAATTTAACATTCTGCACAGTGGTGCCATCATTTTGTCCCCTTAGAGCATTAAACCACAGATGGGAAGTTAGCCTGATTTTGTGCACTGCTCTGCTCTTAGCCACCAGTTTCAGTTCACACTTTACAGTAAACGAAGCCTCAGTGATTTGTCCTTCCTCAGGGCACATCCACATTTTCCAGGTTCTTACAAGGGCAGCAGCCATCCAGTGAGAGAGAGAGATGTTCAAGTCCTGTTTTATGTGAAGCATTTGGACTTGTGAAAGATGTCTAAGACTGATGCAAATGGCACTATGCTGAAGTAGTCTTTCCAGTTCAAAGGAATCCTGCCAGAATGCTGAAATACTGGCCTCCCCTGGTACCTGTTGCAAGCTACCTTAGTCCCTTTCCAGGGACTAAATGGAATGTTCCCAAACAGTACAAATACAGTTAAACACAGGGTGAGTAGCTCACAGGGCATCAATCCACACACATAATTGTGCAGGTGCAGTTTCTAAGAGGCTGAGGCACCATATCACTACTTTTTAAAAGAACCATTGTCTTAATGCCTGGGATTCAATTACAGTAGATGGCTTAGGAACTTCTGTCCTCCCATAAACAAAAAATAGAAACACAGATCCTTCCAAAAATTTCTTTATGTGATATCTAATGTGACTGTTACTTGTTACTTCTTTTTGCGAAGTTTTTTTTAATATTAAAATCACTGCTGGAATGATGTTACATATACAGAGAGTGCCTTCCAACTATGTTCATGTGTTCCTTTAATCCTCTGAAGCAGGTAGGTATTATAAAGAAGCAGATGACAGGCTTTAAAATTAAAAAAAAAAAAATTAAAAAAAAATCAAACTAACAACAACCAACAAAACCACCACCAAAAAAACCTCCATAGGAAACACTGTTTATTTGGTGCTGGTAAAGAATTAATCTAAAGAACATTTACTTCAGCCCAAGATCTACAACTATTTACGATAATGAAGAGTTTATTCTTCTCTGTGAACTTCTATATTTTTGCTGTTACTACATTAAATCACAAAATGACTCGAACTTCTGGAAACTTTACCCTTGTTTCAGCATGCCATATGTTTTGCTCCTATAAGGGGGACATTAGGCAGACAAGACTCTGCCATGTGATTCTAGATCTGACAATGTCTGTGAGTGCCCTAAGAGAAATTCTTTCAAGGATCCATAGTCCTTTCTCACTCTTTGAAGCCCCTCCTCTTCCTTCCCCTTTGCTCTCTGAATATGTTACCCTGTTCAAGAGAACCCCTTCTGTATTTCAGGGTATAGGTATATAAAACTACAGTGCCTGTCAGCAACTGAATACAATGCTTTGGTCTTTGGACACATACAGAATTCTTATAGTTATTCATCCTGAATATTGTTTGTCTTGAAAATGTATAGCTCCAGGAAGAAAAAAAATATGGCCTAGGATACCAATGCAACTAATGTTATTTGATTAACATCTTGAGTAAGACAGGATAAAACGAATCCCATTTCAGAGGGATTGATTGAATATAACAGTTGATCACTCATTTCCTTCCTGAATGAAAAAAAAATAAGTATTCACTTTCATGAAAGAATCAGTAAAGGTAGTGGTGTGTGCTTTTAGTTCTGCTGCTGTAGTTTCATGATCTTTTATTTCCTTTAATTTTCCCGGTCCCTTCACATATTCTCCATGGACAAGAAATCTGTACCAGATTTGGCTAGGTTAGCCATAACTGGAATGGGCTGAAAAATAAAAAAACAGGGAGTGAGCTACAGGTTAATCAATGTGGGCCATCAGGAATTCAGTGCTGGGGCTCACATTGGCTTTTCTCTACCCAAAAGTATAGCTATTTGGGTATGGGATAATCAAATGTCTGCCCCTGTTTGCAGATTATTCTGAGTCCCTCTTCTGGAGACAACCTAGCAAGAATAATTTTGAAATGATGGGTAAAGGACCACAGCAGAGTATGTGCAGTAATTGCACAGCACTAAAGAATGGACTGTCAAGCAGTCATGAACACTCAAATGCTCACTAAACCTTCCCAAAATAATTTTCAGGCTTTAAAAAAATGAGTATGCTGAGGTAATGGTACTTTAGACTGAAAACCCATATAATGTATCATATCATTATCACAGATTACATCTGAGATCTCAAAACAGCAAAATAAAAAAAGGTATTTTTTCTCAAAAAAAAAAAAATTACACATTTGAAAAGAGCCTCTACAGGGTTGAAGGAAATGAATATTTGGGCATAAGCTTTGTTCTCCTGTCAGACATTTCCCAGGAACAAAGACTTCATAATCTACAGCATTCTCATTTTTTCTATTATTATAGACCAAAACAATAATCAAAAGAAACATTGTATCAGAGAAGCATTTAAATTTGTCATATCCCAGGATGCAGAATATACTACTGCTGCAATTGTTGATGCAATAAATAAATTAAATGAAACAATAAGTGATGCCATCACTGAATTCCCTTTAACACTAAGCAGACAAAGTTCCCCTGATAAATCTTCATCTATTTCATTCACAAAAACACTTGAAGCTTGAGACTGATGATTTCAGCTTTACAGGATCATGTTCTTGTTTAGCAATTCCATTACTCTCTTAATTATACCTTGTTGTGACTGATAAAGACCTTTTTACCATAGAGTTTGGGATGCCCAACAGAGACACAGAAGTTAGACTGGAATGGACCTCTGGAAATCAGATAGTCATATTCCTTGTTTTAAGCAAGGCTACTGTCAAAGTGGTATTGAACTGCTCAGGACATTGTCCATTTGAGTTCTGTCTACAGAGCTTCAGCTCATCAGAGACTAATTCTCTGAAAGCCAGAAAATACAAAAAGAAGGTGTCACCAGTGCCATTGTAAAATTGCTTTGCTAAAGGTGCCAAAAACCATGAAACTCTTTCCAGGGTCCAGGCAGAATGCCTGTACTACCTTTAGAGGGTAGAAGGTTCCATAACAGCAAGATAGCAGAGCCTTGAAACCTGCACAGCCCAACAATATGGCAGTGAAAAGGCTGGGTGCATATGATAAATGCAAATTTATCATATTGAACAAACAGGTCAAAAAGTGTTGGCAAAGATGGTGACAAATAATTCAAACCAAACCATTCTATGATGCTGGCTCAGCATCCTTTTGCTACAGAAACTGTCTGCAAGTCAAAGGCATTGAAGGATGAGTTGAGTGTCTGATGATGGGATCAATGAAAGCAGAGCATTTAACAGCACCAAGCAGTTGTAAAATTTGTCTGTGCAGCATTGCCATAGAGCACCCTCAAAACCTGAGTGGTCAGCGGGGTGCTTTTTGAGAACTTGCCCAAACACAAGTAGTGGCAAAGCCAAGAGGGTTTGAGGATCTCCTCCAGGCCATTTTAACTTGAGGAACCTGCTCACTCTGCAGACACCTGATCTTCCTCTGCAGTGTCCCAGCAGAAGGCACCTGCTTGCAACCTGACTGTGGTAACAGAATTGCAGTTTGGTTCAAGCCCATCTGCTGGACTTCATGGACTGCTTGATATCTTGAAGTCCCCTTAGATTCTAATTTCCATGTGGAATAAAAGATTTTCAAACTCTATGGAAAAAACCAGCTTATTCCTCCCTTCCACTGCTCCATATGAACTGCTCCTCAGTTCATATACATGGGGAGACAGAAGAGGTCACAGACAACTTCTGCAGGCACAGGGCTCACTGAAATCTAGCTTACTTGTATGTGGGAGCAGAGGTAGAGGGGTAAAAATGCCCTCATTCTCCCAAAATATGCCTGTTGTCTTTCTTCCAACTGTCATTACCTTCCAGGATACCATACTGAGCTACCATTCTCCCTTCCAGTTTCCACTAGAGTTCTGATTTTTCTTTTCCACAGATCAAATCAACCTCCTCTTTTCCACTCACTCTTCACGGGAATCATTAAGATCCTCAATTATTCGTTTATTTTTATTCTAAATATTGCCTAAATGGTTTTATCATACTCAAGTCACGGTTTATACGTAACAGTATTTTAAATATGCATTTGCAATTAAGTGAGACCCGATCCCTTCAAATCTGAGGAAGGTGTAATGTAACTATATTCCTATAGTTCTCTGATTTCCAGCAAAGGAAAAGTCCAAATTCATAATAGCTAGATGTAAGTCAAATTCTGAGTCACTAACATCTTTTGAAACAAGTACGGGAAACCATTCTGGTGAAGTACTTCTGTACAAAAAAATTTCATTTGCTTGGTGAACAAAATCCTACACTTCATGATGTGTTAAATTCAGCCTCACCACATGACAGGTAGAGTCTAGTCATAAGTAGAGAAAATGCTGAGAAACTGGGATTAGGTGAGGAACTACTAAAACCAGTCACAGAAAAACCCCTATGATAAAATCTGTGTAGTACAAGAAACACCCTGGGCTGCCCACACCCCCATCCCTGGAGACTGTATCTCAAATGATCCCAAGTTTTCATCACTTCACGACTTTGTATAACATCCTATGGATTTCACAGGAACCCAAAGCACCACAAAAACATTTCAGAGCCCTTATGCTGCAGCCAAAGGACCTGCAGTCCACCCCAGGGTTCTGGTGCCACTCTCATCTGGGGACCCGGCCAGGCACTTTGGAGCTCCCATCTGCTGCACACAGATGGGCTTCCTCACACAGGAAACAAAAGCAGGAGGAGGGGGGCTGCCACACATCCTTCTTGTGCCCTGGTATGCCCCAGACAGATTGTGACCAGGGCATATAGTTCTGCTCAGGGTCCCACAGTCTAGAAATAGTCCCAGAAAACACAGCTTTTAAACTCATGGGCCCTTCGTAACTCTGCAGCAGAGCTGGTGCTCTGCTTTGCTCTAATCCCCATTGAGCCTTTAGCAGAGGAGTGAAAATACAGAAGCATGCTCAATTAGTTATTTTTAAACATGCAACAGATATGCAACAATTTGAATGTCTAGACTATAATTTACATAAATACATTTCAAACCAAAACATTTTAAAATTATTTCTTTCCTGCTTCTATGCTTAAGTGCTTTGCTGGACTGCAGCCAGACTACAGGACGGAGCCAAAGGTGCATAAATCAAACCTTCAAAGAAATAAAATGTTCACAGAGATTGTATTTGGTTGAGCAAATTTAGAAGAATGAAACCAACTATGAAGAAAAATTAGATTGGCTGAAAATTAATAAAGCACAGCTGGAATTATTTGATTCATCCATATTTGTTGCTTAAATGGCTCTAGGGCTAAGTTTTGCTGAAAGAAGATACTTCAAGACTCAGGGGTCAATTGCTTTTGGAGACAAATTGACCTACAGGAATACACTTCTCTAATTTGGTTCTTGCAGTGGGGCAACTCTACAGAAATATATAACCAAAAAACCAATTTTGATTCCAGTGAGCAGATACCAGAGGTCAAGTTTAAGGTTCCCACAAATTTACATATGTACACTAAAAGATTAATAACTTCTCAAGCTACTGAGTCTCTTTGCTAACAGCAAAGACAGATAAAATCTGAGAAAGAAACAACATATGTGCTTATTCCATATTCTGTTGGCTAGATACCATGCAGTCAGCTCAGTGTGAGTTGCTGTGGCTAGATCTGCAGTATTTCATAGGTTTGGTCATACTCAGGGAGTACAAGTAACTATTGCTGGCTCAGCTCCTAGAAGAAAGCTTGTTCAGATCATATGATCATTAATTTTGAAACTAATTTTACATGCCAATTCAACTATTATTAGCTAAATGGTGTTACTACTATTAGTTATGTATCCAGTCATACAGTAATATAGTTTGCAATGATGCCTTGAGAATACAGGTATCCATCCTAAGTATAATGCTTTTCACTTCGGCAGGTTATATATATTCATACATTGGTATTTTTTTCTATCTAAAATCAGGAATGTACTTTATAAAATAGCACCAAAATGGACCAGTATTAAAATATTTAAAAGAAAAAACACACCTAAAAATAGAAAATTATTTTAGATATACACACTCCTTGAAGATGGCATTAACCTTGCAAGAAATCTAGGAAATTCAGTCCACAATTTACTAGGACACATAACGAAAATTTCACTCTCAGGCAATAGTAACCTTGAAAGACACAATAATTTTTTGTGTTCAAGTTGCAGTCCTTTAAATTCAATCAAAGCAAAAATAAAATTTCCAGTTGGGTAATTTACCAGAGGTGAAAATGAAAAACTAAATTCACTGTAAATTACCAGAAATCTGGCCACTGTATCACTGATAAATATCTAGGAAATAGATATTGTGTATGTAGAAAAACGCTTTCAGTAAGTTTTGATTTGTTTTTCACTATTACCAAGATCAACAGATATTTGTAAATAAATTATTTGTCAACAAATATATAAATCCTGACTGAGGTTACTTTTAGAAAATTTACAAGGCAGTTAAAAGCACAATCCAGTGTGTGGAGTTGGTTTCAAACATGTAAGTGTTCATAAGGAATGAATACACAATCACTTTAACTTTTTTAGTTCTCTTTTCCAAGAGTCACATAAGTTTGGGATGTTTTCTATGCTTATCCTCTCAAATCATAGCACTAATCATATTTCTTAACAGCATATAAAAAACATGTTACATGCAAGATGCACTGTCCTGTGACTTTTCAACTGCAAAGGCCCAAAAGTGGAAAAATCACACAATCCAAACATGAGGAAGAGACTAATTTTACAGTAGGACACCATTAGGGGTTTTGTTGTGGGTTAGGGGGTTTTTTGTTTTGTTTAAGTTGATTAGTTTTTTGGTTGGCTGGTTTTTTCAGTAATCCATTTTTTATTTCTTAAGTGATTAAGAAAATCTATCTCCTCACAAGCCACTATGTAAAAACAAACTATAAGGTGGGGTAGACTTCTGTCTAAATAAGAAACTTCTCTTTAAAAGCAAAATATCCAAAACTCACAACATTCATCATACTATTGAAGGTAAGTAACTATTATTTCAGTTATATAGATAAATAACTTCGAATGCACCCAGAGCATCAGTGTATTTCTCTCAAAGTAGCAACATTGTGCTATTTGTACAACAGCACATCATTTTTGTGATGCAGCAAGTTTAGACTCCACGTTTCAGTACTATTTGCATGCCCAAAAACACGTTGGTGAGATTACCTGTACAGTCCTCTGAGTGCCATCAATGGTGACAGACAACAAGGGTGAAGCCAGGTTCCACTCGCTGGTCACATTCAGTTTCATCCCATCAACTTCCACCTGTTGTGACACCAAACAAGGCTGTTACTATGAAGACAGACAGAAAACTGATCTCAAGTTCATTACTGCATACAAAGCAGCAACCATTTTAAAACAGATGGCTCCCAAACAACCTGTCATGTTTACTGCTTCTGCCATAAAAGACAGGGTCCAACAACAGAGTCTTCCAGCTATCTCTGGGGAGAGGTGAAGGACCTGTGAACAGCTGCCTCGGAGTAGCAAGGTTTCAAGTGATTTCCAGCAAGTAACAAACAGCCATCCAACTTTTAAACCTATCTGGACATGCTACATTTACTGCAATTAGACAAGTAATGCATATAAATTCCAGTGACACCTTGCAACCCACACAACAGGGCTTGCATATAATATTCTCTCCAAGGACCAAGGAAGAACTTTTCCTATGCTTCTAATGAAGGGCTTTGCATTGTTATCTTAATTAATATGAGGCAGTAATTAATTCTTCGGCATTTTGCCTCAAAGTCTAGAAAAACTTTGCAAATTCTGACATGTTTTCTTTCAATATACAGCTGATCAGAGGAATACAACTTCTGACTTGAATGTCAATATGCTTATCCAGAAAGTGGGGGGGGAAGGGGGGGTGTTAAATCATCCCAAATTCATTATACAAAAATATTTCTGGGTTCTGAAAAAAGTGTAGATCAGAGTAGCTGTAACAACATTTCTGTCACTGTTCTGTTGTATTACACTGTTTAAAAACACATCACACATTCAACACTACAAGAGTCTCAGAGAAAGAAATATACATGGACTAATATAATTAGTGATTAATATTTATGGCATGTTTTGAACACTCATCATACTATTAAAGGTAAGTAACTATGATTTTAGGTATATGATTTATTACAAACAGAAGAAAAATCATGGCCAATTTCCTTTCTCTCTCAAAATCTCCAAAGTATTTTTTATCAGCAAATTTCAGACAAGAGTGATAATGACAGAAATATTGCATATATTCTCAATAAACTAGAAAGAAATTTCATGCACTTAGAATAAAAGCTGAGCCCACATTTTGCAAAATAAAACTTCTAACACCTACTCTTTTAGATGTCAGACTTATCATCATTTGATCTTACAATAAGAAGAGGCATCTTAAAAGAAATCCATAACAGAGAAGTGCAGAGGAGCAGTGTGCAATTTGATAATTTTATTTCAGTTAAGAAGAAAAAGTTCTGGCTTAAAAAAACCCTCCAATTTTATAGACTTTTGTTTAGAACACAAAGCCTGCCTTAGTGATACAATCTACACAATTTCCATGGGCTTTGACTATAAATGAAGTTACATGTAAAGAACAAGAAGCAAAACAAGTCATTTATAATGGTTCACCAGTAGGCCAGATTAGTTGGCATGCTTCAGGTACTTTACACTGCTCCAGTGATGCAAACCAGCCACAAACCTGGCTTGAGTTAAGCAAGACCTGCAGCTGGTTTGTGTTTCCAGAGCACTTCAGAGCAGCTGGAACATGTTGGTGAATCTGGCCCACTCTCAGCAAACCTGTATCAGCAAATACTGTCTTTATTGAGAACAGGAGAAATATCTGAAAAAGACTTTCCAAATGGAGAAAAGCAAATCCAATGCTCTGTCTCAACCCTCTCTGATTATCAACTAAAGCTTGGTAATGCAATTATTTAAAAAGCTCTGTCACTATTGCTAAAACCAAAGAAAGGCTGCCCACACTGGAGTAGGGGTCTGAAAGCATCATTTACCCTGTCTCTCCAGGGAGGGAGGTGAGATAGCATGAAAGCAGACAAGGCTACTGGTCACCAAAAAAAACCTTCAAGTGTACACCATACTGCTCGTGGCACTGTAGGATTTACAGGCAGCCTCACAGAAAATCTATAGCCAGTATCTACAGTTCTTACAAGGGTGTTCAGGGCAAGATGCAAGTCAATACCTCCACAACAAACTCGATTTAATCATTAGCTCTTCTGCCACTGTACAGATGAGCAAAAGGGAAGTAAACCAAGTGTGTTGCAGTGGTAAATGACCTGTTCAAAATTCCTCACAAGGGTCTACACAAGTCTAGCCATCATTGATTACAGATCACATTAGTGTCAAAATATTTCTGGTGGAAACCACCCTGAAAGGAGAGGCGGCAAGCAGATGCTAAGTCTAAACAAACTGGCACTTTAGGATGCTTGTGTGCAACAGAGAAACCAGCAGACAATATATTGCCTCTACTATTGTTTCCTATTCAAGAAGGAATAGAGGGTCAGGGGAAGGGTTATGTGAACTAATGCATAGCCCATAAACTGCAGCAGCCTTCTCACCAGGAGAGTTACAGGCTCTTAGCTGTCTTCACCTGCAGCTCACCATGGTATGTGCAAGTGGGGAAGATCACAGAAATCACAGAACATTATCAGTTTGCAGGGATCCACAAGGATAATTGAGTTCAGCTCTAAAGTTTATAGCCTATATGAGGATCGACCCCACCACCTTTCCATTAATAGCACCACGTCTAACCAACTGAGGATGTAAAGCCAAGAAAATCCCAAGGAAATTTGACTATCTGTGCTTCAATATGTAGGATGACAAAGACAGGAGGTCAAGATATCAAAGAAAATGAACAAGGACTGAGGGTAAGATATCTACCATATTTACCATGTAGGGGGGCCTTTACTGTTACTACAAACGAGGGACAAGACAAGGGTGGAGGGGAAGACAGGACACGGTTTATCAAAAACCAGATAGGGATTGAAATCAAACTAATACTTTACCTAACAGAGTAAACCTTCTTTCTGCGGGTCAACAGCCTAGCAAGGTTAGCAGGTGGAAACAGGGGAAGAGATAAGGTGGTCAAAGAACTTGTCAGAAGTTTGCATTTGCCTCCACTCCTCCTCTAGCAACGGATATGATAATTGAACCTAATAAATACTGCAATAAAACCAGGGCCTGTTTACTTTAGGTTTGGGGGTCAGGGGGTAGGGTGTGAAAGGGGATATGGGGCTTAATTAATGACATTACATTGACTACTTCCTGTCTTATTTTGTTTCTGTGCTCCTAAGACAGCAAGAACAAATCATCGTTTAATGGATGCAAACATTTAAACGGTAGGAAGAAGATCCCAGTCAATTCACTCCTGCAGTGGGTCACATTGTGCTTTACACCCCAGCTTTATAGTCTAGCTTTATCCTCAATGACTCAGTTCTAAGTATGCAGTTATGTGTATATGTATGCATATATGCATCTACAGTAACTGTGGTTGCATTGCTGCACTTACATCCGTGTGGCGTAGTGGCGGTTATTATTCCTTTTTCAAAAGGTTTGTTTGTCCCTGTATAAGGGCATAAAAGATAAAAGCAGCCACAGTCCTTTACAATTATTTCCAATTCAAAAGCTGCTGTAAATGAGGTCTCAGAAAGAAGAATGACAAATCCGAGTCACAATGCCAGAAAAAGGTCAACAGCTTACTCCACTGTCACAACTTTGCAGAATTTCACTGGCATGCACCTGAACTACACAAGTAGCAGCCCCTTCACCTCTTGTGGACTGAGTTCCTGATGTTCAGCATGATAGGTACCAGCTAACCAATGGTGCAAAGAGCTGCAAAGCATAATCTGCATTCAGTTTCCTTTAGAGAACATCATTTGGCATTCTGTGTGCATGTCAGGCAATTAAAGAAGGCAGCACAAGCCTGAGTGTTAAAGCCCTGTTAATTTACTAATGCAGAGTCTCGCGTACATCTGGCACATGTCACTTCTTTTCTCCTGGAAATGAAGGTGGTTTTCCAGGAGACTGGAGGGCAGCTGAAGCATTTGTTTCCTGCCTGATGCTTCAAAACATTATGCCTGAAGTTCCTCACGCCAGCCTTGGGTCTGACTAACTTAAGTCTGCTGATTTAATCCCATGATTTCAATTCTGCCTCTCAGCATGGCATTTAACTCGAGAGCCCTGGCCCTAACTGCTTGGGTATGCCACAACAAGCCATATTACTTACACCCCTCAATTCCACCTCTTGCTATAGCAGAAGTGATGGCATTCCTGGCATTCCTTAGTCAATCAGATGTACAAAACAAAAAGTCATCTTCTGCAGACTTGCCTTGCTGAAATCTTTCTCTGATCAAGACAGCTGCCCATGAAGATGTACCTCTCAGGAAAACAGACATTACTCTTCCCAGGAGATACATGAATATTCACTCTCATAGCCTCCAAACCCTTCAACTGGCATTAATTTAGCTGTGAATATAAGGCACATCCAGTGGGCAGCAAGGGCTCTGCAAAGTGAAACCTTAAAACCATTCCTGCAAGGAAGGAACAATAGTAGAAAGCATCACTGCTGTACACGTGAGGTAGCTTATATGTTTGAGGACTTTGTTCAAGCCTACACAAAGTTAAGATGTCCTCTTTTGTGGAAAAATAACTGTCTCAGGCGGAAGACTCTTTACCTCAATTACTGCTAAATGCACCACCCATAAAATAGCAAGGAGATTCTTTACATTTTTATGAATCAGATGAAGGATAGGTATTGCTCCTTGTGCAGAAGCAGGGGTGGCCAGAGGACTCTTAGCACAGTGTGGCAATAGAAGGTCCAGCTGTAGGCAGCAATATTTAGCAACAGTCTGCAGTGATCTCAGACTAAGACAAATTGAGATGGACAGAGACTTTTGGTTCCTAAATAGTTTTCACAAAATGTATGAAATTCTCATCTAATTTATTGTCCAGCCGATGAAGAAGCACATGGAACGGAGGAGAAAAGGCAAGTGAAAACTGTCCTGTATCAAAGCCATCATCTCTCACCTTTTGCAGTCCCATGAAACCTCAAGAATATGAGGGAAGTCTTTATGGGGCTGATGAGTCCAAGACTTCCTTTAGAAGCATGATGCATGAAACCCCAGGCATTTTGAAAAATATTTTGCTACTTTTCAATGTAAAAAAATTTTTCCCAGTCAGCAGAAGAGTTCAAACACTATCTTTCATCTATCTCTCTATATATTCCCAAAGCAAATAACCACAACACACTTCCTTACTGTGAAGATTACTGGCTACCTGGAGGACTTGTAGTAATTCGCAGAGTTGTCTTGGCAGCTACTGGGTCTTCTTATACAATGTGCTCTAACTTCCTCACTTTGTCTTTAAGAACCTTGAACAAAACCAGTCATATCTGCCACATTAGGAAATAGCAGCAACCAAACAGTACTTCACAAGTTGTCATTCATAAATGCAAATGAATTATGCATAAATGCAAAGAAACCCAGTAAGATTTCCCATGTGGGCAGTTCTTATTAGTTAAGCTCCTTCTTGTATCTGCCTTTTCTGTGTTTTTTGGACTATATTTGCTAGTGGGTCTGCTTACTCTCAAAACATTTGACATTTTCCAGGACCATGTCTTGGAAGAGGTGACAGGGTACTCTTGTCAAGTTTACAGATGGCACAAAACTGGGTTAAATACTCTAGGGCAGGGCTGCCATCCAGGGGGGCCTAGACAGGCAAGAGGAAGGGGCTAATGAAAACTGTGAAATTCAAGATTACTTTTTAAGTCCAACATGTGAGAAGGACAAACTCATTGCAAAGATACAGGCTGTGACCTGACTGGCTGGGGAGCAGCTCTGTGGAGGAGGACTTGGAGGTGTGGGCAGACATGTCAGCAGGACACTGGCACCAAAAGCTGCTATCAGTGCCCTGTGCTCTGTTAACAGAGGTGAGGTCTGTGGATTGAGGGAGGGCATTAGATCCTTCTGCTCCAAACTCAGACCACAGCAAATACTGTGTCTACAAGACAGACATTAACTTTGCTCAGTTTTACAAAGTTCCCATTTACCCATTCCTCTTGCCTGTCTAGGTCCCACTGGGTGGCAGCATTGCCCTGGACTGCATCAAGCTCTCCAGTTCTGTCTTCTCTAAATCTTATGACTGTGCACTCCCATTGCTGCAAGCTGTTGAACAGGACTGGTCCCAATACAGACCCTTGGTGACCTCCAAGTAGAGTACAACCCATTAACCATGGCCCACTGAGCCTGACCACTGGCTTCTTATCCATCTTGTTGGGTGAGATCATGCCAAAAGACTTACTAAAGTCAAGGTACATGACATTCATTGCTCCACCCTAGATCACAAACTGTGTCAATTTAACATGAGGTTAACCAGCCCTCAGTAAATTCATGCTGACTGTTTCCTATCACCTTCCATATGTGCTCAGAAATGTGCTTCACTTCCTACATTTCCGAGGGATTGAAGTGAAGCTGACGAGGCTGTGATTCAATGGGGTTCGCTTTTGGCCTTTCCTCAAGACTGGTGGAATATTTGCTTTTCACCAGTAATGAAGGACTTCCCTCAACCTTCTTGTCCTTTCAAAGGTATAAACCACAGTCTTGTGATTGCATCAGACAGCTCTCTCAGCACACTTGGATACAGACTGTCTGGAACCATGGACTTCCGTGCATTAAACTCCCAGTCAGTGACTTGACCTGCATCTGCCCACTCCCTGAATTCTTTCACTAGTAACACAGGCCTGGGAGATCTTGGTGGTGAAGACAGAAGCAAAGTCATTAGTTGTCTTGGTTTTACCTGTGTCTGCTGGTCAGTGCAAGTCACTTTTTACCCTTTTGTTGTTGTAGGATTTCCTCTTTTCAGCATTTTATTAGTAATGCAGCGATGGAAGATCTTCCCATTCCTAGCATTCTTTGCAACAACCAAGGTAACCTTTGACTTTCCCAATATCATCTCTCCATGCCTAGAAAACTTTTCTAAATTCCTTCTTTGTATCCTCTCATATGCTGCTTTTATATTAGAGATCTGCCAGCTTTTCTGAACTCTGTTGCCCTTCAGAGCTGTCTCCCATGGAACTCTCCCTACCTGCTAAATCACAGAATTACAGAATGGTTTGGGTTTCAAGGGACCTTAGAGTTCATGTAGTTCAATCCTCCCTGCCTTGGGCAGGGACACCTTTCACTAGACCAGGTTGCTTGAAGTCCTATCGAACTAGCCTTGAACACTTCCAGGGATGGGGCAAGCCCAACTGCTCTGCACAACCTGTCGCAGTGCCTCGTTACCTTCACAGTGAAGAATTTCTTCCTAATACATGATCTAAACTACTCTTTCTCAGTTAAAGCCATTCCTTCTTCTCCTGTCACTACATGCCCTTGTAAAAAGTCCCTCTCCAGCTCTCATTACATCCTTTACGTACTGGAAGGCTGCTCCAAAGTTTCCCTGGAGCCTTCTCTTCTCCAGGCAGAACAGTTCCAATTTTCTCAGCACTTCTAGAATAAGTGCTCCATCTCTTTAATCATCTTGGTGTCCCTCCTCTGAACTCGCTCCAACAGATCAATGGGTTTGCTGTGCTGGGGACCCCAGAGCTGGATGCAGTACTTCAGGTGGGATCTCATCAGAGTGGAGCAGAGGGGCAACATCGCCTCCCTCAACCTGCTGACCAAGCTGTTTTGGATGCAGCCCAGGATACAATTGGCTCACATGAAGCCTCTTATCTCTTACCCCAAGTCCTTCTCAGCATTGCTGCTTTCAATCCATTCATCCCCCAGCCTGTACTGACACTTGGAGGTTGCCCCAACCCAAGTGCAGCACCTTTCATAAATAAAGAATACGCTGAAGTCCACTAGTCTGGTGTCCAGGGTCTATACCCTGCTGATCTTTTCCTTTGGGATCCCTTTGGGATCCTAAATGCCAACCATTTATTTTATGTCTGCCACAGCCAAGACTCTCTTTGGCATCATCTCTTCAAGCAGTTCTTCCTTGGAAGTGAGTCGCTGATCCACGTGTGTCAGCACCAGTACACCCATCAAGTACCAGTATCAAATAGTTATCCCAAACACCCTTCAGAAATCTGCCTTGCATCCCACTGTGTTGCCCTTCCAGAAGACATCAGGGTTCCTGTGCCTCTGTCACATTCTGTGACAGAGATTTCCTTCAGTTGTTTAAAGAAGTCTTAGTCTACTTCCTCACCTAAATCAAGTGGTTTGTACCATGCTCCACTATGCTATTTAATTTTTTTAATTGATCAAGTCAGTAACCTTCACCTGTTCAAGTGATTTCATAGGCTGGATGCTTAGCTTTCAGTTTCTTTGTAGGCACTGAATGATTTGCTCTCCCAAAAACAATGGCAAATCTGTAAATACAGGTGGTCTTCTCTTCACTCTAGTTAAGGATCCTTCTGGCCTCCAAGCACTCACAGTCACATCTCTGCTTGTTAAGCCCTACTCAGTCATATGTGAACACACTGTGCTTGCTGGTGTGGTCCTTGTGCTAGCTGTGGTGCATACACACACCAGTACGTCCCTGGAGACATTGTTGGCATTGACATCCACACCAGCAACACGCACCTGTCCCTTTGGCACCATCACCACCCTGGCCTGCATGAAACACTGCCACTAAAACCCCAGCTTTACAGACACAGATCATACAGGCTTTTACAGAGAAATCCATATTGGCAGCGCTTTCAAGATCACTGGTCTCAACTCAGTGAAAGAGAACTCACCGGTTCAGATTTCCTTGGGAAACCATCCTTATCAACAAAGGGTCCAAAAAGCCTGGACATACTTTTAAGATGGAAATCTCAAAGGTGCAGGAGCAGGCCATCCCTGGCTGAAAGACAAGCCAGCAGGAAAGAAGATCAGCGTGGCTGAACAGGGAGCCTTCACTGGAACTCGGGGGAAAAATAAGAGAGTTTGTGACCTTTAGAAGAAGGGGCAGCAAACTCAGGAAGAGTACAAGGATCATGTAGAGAGAAAATTAGAAAGGCAAAAGCTCAGCTAGAACTCAATCTGGCCACTGCTGTGAAATATAATAAAAAGTGTTTTTATAAATACATTAACAACAAAAAGGAGGGCCAAGGAAAATCTCCATCCTTTATTGGATGCTGAGGGGAACATTGTAACCAAGGATGAAAAAGAGGCTGAGGTACTTAATACCTTCTTTGCCTCAGTCTTTAACAGAAAGCCTGGTGTTCCTCAGGACAACCAGCCCCTGAGTTGGTAGACAGGGACCAGGAGCAGAACAGACTCCCTGGAATGCAGGAGGAAGCTGTTAGTGACCTGCTGTGCCACGTAAGACACTCACAACTCCATGGGGCTGATGGGATCCATCCGAGGGTGCTGAGGGAGCCGGTGAAGAACTTGCCGAGCCACTCTCCAGCATTTATTATCAGTTCTGGTTAACTGGGGAGGTCCTGGATGGCTGGAGGTTGGTCAATGTGATGCATGGCTAAAAGAAGGGTCAGAAAGAGGATTTGGGCAAGCACAGACCTGTCAGCCTGACCTTGGCACTGGGGAAGGTTACGGAACAGATCATCTTGAGCGCAATCACACAGCATGGACAGGACAACCAGGGGGTCAGGCCCCAGCCATCACGGGTTTAGGAAAGGTAGATCCTGCTTCACCAACCTAGTCTTTTACAACCAGGTGACCTGCCTTATGGATGAGGGAAAAGCTGTGGATATTGCCTACCTGGACTTCAGTAAAGACTTTGATACTGTCTCCCACAGAATTCTCCTGGAAAGGCTGGCTTTGTGCTATGGTTTAGCTGACAAGGTGTGTTTGATTAAATGTTGGACCCAACGAACTGGGAGGTATTTTTCAACTTTAATGATTCTATGATTTTATAGAATTTTTCTTCCTTCTTAAAATGTCATATGATTAAATTTGGTAGATAGACACTTTCTTTAGCACACTAAAATGTCTTAGAAGTTTTGCTTATCACAAATACCAACTGTCTAAAAATCCGTAAGATAAGTTGCCCAAAAAAGTGCATGAAAGAGCATTTAGGACAGAGAGACCCCATGGCCAACAGTGTGGTGTATCGACAAATGCATAAAAATGTCATAAAAAGAAGTTCCTTTAAGCCTGAAACTGTAAAAATTGAGCTCACTGATGCTTATATGGCAGCAATTTCTTTGATTCAAATTAACCAGCTGTTTTAGCTTGCATTTTCAGTTATTGACAATATATTCACACCAGATTAACTGATTGACCTTTTTTCTTTTCTTCAAGTGACTGTAAGGTTAGCTTTTTGGACTTTTGAAGTGGTTGGCCAGATGCTTTCAAAAGGAAGTTAAAGTATGTGAGTTTCAATCTCATTAAAAAGGCCTTTTTTTTAAATAAACTTTCCTTTTGTTCATATCAGCACTTACTTTTTTAAAAGACCCCAAGAGAGAGTTCCAGTCTATAGATCACTTGTCCTGAAAAAAGCTCTGTTAACTATTTATAGATCATGTCCTTTTGTACCGAACTAGATCAAGCAATTTATTCAGTGCATGACTGCAGGAGAGAAATTCATTTGCTCTAAGTGTCATCAAGGCAGCCTTTTACCTGCTATGAACAAGACCAGATGATCTGAATTGCTGGGCTTTTACTTCAAATGCACATTTTGACATTGTGTGGGGTGCCATCATAACTTTCAAGTTTTCAAAGTATTAAGCACATTCACAGAATGGGCAGTCCTTAATCACAAGAGCAGCAAATAGCACATAACCACTAGAATAAATCAAGCACGTGCACACATTGAAATTATCTCTTTTCTTTAAAGTAGCACTTATAGATGCAAATTACCATTAGCTGCTTTGTAGATCTCACTTTAGAAATGGGAGCGTGCCAGCATAGCGACCAAGGAAAAGAGCACACAACAGGCATCAGCCCCTCAGCTTAACAACAACAGAATCAAAACAAAGGGAGAGGGAGAGGTGATGGCCTTCATCACCTCTAATCAGCAAGGGCTTTCTTCAAGAATTCATCAGGGAAGTGATGCTCTCTGCAAAACTTAGTAGAGAGGCTGTATGCAACAAAACCACTTCACTTCAGCAAATGCTTTGTTTTACTACTTCAGCTTTCCTTGTGGAGTCATTATTAAAATGACATCTCATATTTGTAACCTGCCTGAGCCCAATAAAGCTACAAAAAGGGACGGGGGACAGGGGGACGCAAAAGTTAAAAATACATCAAGAAAATAAAACAGCAATTAAAAATAATCAACATTTACTGCCAACAGCTTCAGACACAAAAAGTACAGCTAGTTTTGGGAATATGGGTGTCTATTTATAGGATCAGTGTGGAAGAGAAGAAAGAGCATGACTTGCTTTCCTTTTCCCATTGTTCTACAAATGCCCTGGCTTTGCCCAGCTAAATACACTCCAGCCTGGCTACAGACATTGTTCCTAGATGGCTGGAAAATGGTACAGGTGGTTCAAACAGTACTGTTACCATGTGCATACAGGGCACTTTGAAGGTTGCATTGCATTCAGCTTTGCTTGGCTGATAGGATAATGTGTTGGGGATATTCTCATTTTCTGTCTTGAAAAGGGGTTTAGCAGAGAGACCAATGTCAGGCTATGGGTAACTAGGAACATTATGCTGGGAGCTAAAAACACATCAATAAAATAAATAGCAATAAGGTAGACACCACTGGTTTAGTAGTTACTGAGTCATGATTCATGTCTATATACTGAAATCACTAAGCAAGCCTGATTCCAAAATGACTTTGAGCTGCAGAGTTTCCATTCTTTCACTTCAGAGGCACACAGAGATCCCAAGCTCTATCCCACTTGACAGTATAAATTCTCAAAGAGTAGAATGACATTATCATATCAAAGTGCCACTACAAAACATGACAGATTAAAACTCATACTACCCTTTTAGAAAAAACACATTTTGGAATAAATTTCTCTCTTTTTAAGCATTCACCTAATACATATATTCATTTAGTGAATACTCATTTGATTCAGTGAAAGCTATGTAATAAGGATGCACAAGCTTAGACAGATTTTACTATTTTAAATAGACTGTAGCACCAGAAGCTGGATATCAAGCTTAGAGTCAAGAATTAATGAATTCCTGCATTGATTACCAATGTGCTGCTGACAAGTCATGTATAAGACTCAAGTCTCTAATTTTTGTTTTCATAATTAGAGGGGTGGAAATTAATACTGGTCAGTGAGAAACTCCCAGTACCACTACCCAGATATCAAAAAAACAGATCCTACTGGTCTTCTTTCTATCTCCCTTCTAAGCTGAGTATTATGCATTAGGTAGACTTCCATGTCTGACCGAAACAAAACATACTACAGCAATTTTGAAGAGCACTTGTAATCATGAGGATCATATCCATCAACTGAGAAGTGTTTTATTTCACATACCATTTACAACTTCATACAGAGATCCAACAAAATCAGCAGGCACCAAAACGGCTAATAAGAAAGAAAAGCATCATTTTATTATATTTGGAAGTTGTATTCCATCTTGGCCTAGTTATGTAGAGTGGATGCTCAGACTGGACACACTGCCACTGATTTCAATTACTTTTCCTATTCAACTACCATGGCAGCAAGTCTATCTTCTCTTTAAATTAGTAAACAGCTAGAAGAAGCAACAGTTTAAAAAAAATGAAAGCAAAAAGTGTCTTTGATTTGACATTGTGTAGTGACAAGAAGAAAGTACAGTGGGCAACTGGGTATGGATTTCATCCAGCAGTTCCAACCTGCTGCTCTCAGCTGTCACAACAGGATATAGGTCAACACCAGTCCTTCAGATAGACCCAGTCCAAGGTTATTCACCACTTCAATTAAAAGCTTCACATGCAAAATATCTGCTGTTGCATATCTTCCCCAAACTGCCCCAGATGGTTCAGAACAATAAGCATATCAAAGAATCAAACCTGATCCTTTCAAAAGCCAAATCTCTTCTGATATCATCTGCAATGACCTTTGATCAAATAGCCAAAAAGATCCCTCCTATATGCTCTACCAAACAATTGGATTAAGGTAAAAAATAAAATGGCAACAGCTAGACTAGCTGTAGTGTTTCTCAAGTATAAAAAAATAGTGTTTAGAGGAGACCTTCTTTTTAAGCCAGGAGATTCAAGAGGACTTGCATTTTAGAAACAAAAATAAGCTTTGAGGGAGAAGGGACTAGATTAAAAAAAAACCCTATAAATCTCTTCCCATTGTTTGGTCACTTTCAAAGTTTAATGACTTTAAAACCAAAGCAAGTCTTTTACCTGATAATTTCCAGAAGCTGATCAGAAGCAGCAGCATTACGAAATACTTACCAAACCCCTTCCAAAATTTCCTGGTCCCCAACCACATGCTTGAATGATCTCTTTTGGGCATATTTGACCAGTACCAAGACAAAAATATTCATTTTTATCCAAAAACACCAGCCATCTTGCAGGGAAAAGAAAGAACTATAAGGAATTAGTAGTAGTAGGCATATTCCCTCTTTAGAAATCCTTCCTCTAGCTTTAAAATAAACCCAGAAAAGGGAATAAGAATGTCACCACTCCAGATGTGTCAGTGATAAATAGAAAAGGGAAGAACACAGGCCAGTGCACAGAGGATGAGGATGCAAAGCTGACACAGCAGGTAAAAGATGATATATCACAGGAGTCATAAGCCACTTACACACAAGAGGAAATGCTAAAAAGTTTTAAAGTGTTTCCATATGCAGAACAAATCAAGTCATGTAGCAATGTAAAAAAGATGTTTACATCTAATGCTATTTATCTTAGAAGTTAATAGGATTGCATTGTTTATGTTAACAAACCGATTACCATGAATCCACTCAAAAGGCATAAAAGTACTGTGTGTGAACAGATACCTCTTCAAATTCAGTATTTCCTCATGGTTCCAGCTAGTTACATTTAAATAGGCATCAGTGGCTTGCTACTGACTTTTACTGGGGTAAACTCAAATTCACCATGCTAACAAAACCAGTTAAATAAGAAACAATATTTTATTTTCAAAAGCCATAGAAATTAAATTTGAATTCTTTTTGTGTTTTAGGTTGAACAATTTTAATTACATTTTTAGTACATAGAAGTTGACATGGAAACTGTTCCACAAGTTGTTTGGAACATTCAGTTTTCCGATCTACGTAAATGTAGGGGAAAAAGTGAAGTGCACACCCTGAAATAATTTGGCATTAGAGACAGATTACCTACATCCTTTAGCATTAAACAAAGACAATTTCCTCAACAGAGAAACCTCATGAAGTGATTATGATACTGAAGCTACAAAATTGCAGTCAGCACCTGCTAAACAACCTCTTTATTTTAATCACCTATAAATATTCAGACTTTGGACAAATCAAAAATACACATCTTTTGAACAGCTGTCAAGAAGAACAGAGTAAGTTTTACACTGCCCTAAATAAAACATGCAATCACCACACATTAAGCTGCATATTCACTACAACACTGATACTATGGAGATATGAATTACATATCAATTAGATGTTAGATTGGAAGAAAATGCACAGAAAATACCCAACAATCACGAGCTCTGCTTCTCAGGCAGCAACAGAAGGGGCATCCTGAGACTACAGTTGCCTTTGTCAATTTAAATACCATGGGAAATGTATAGACTTCTTTTTTGAAGGCTTTGTCACAAAAGACTTATCTTTCAGAGAATTGTACTATGGTGCTATCTCTAAAAACATTTTGGGACCTTTCAGAAACTCCATTAGTATTTCTTAACCTGATTTTCTGTCAACCTTTTAGAAAAACTTAGAAGACAAGACAGAATCTTTCATTCTAGCAGCCATCATTTCATTTTCTCCAACGTAGCTGTAAAAAATGAGTGAGATGGTGTGGCAGGACGGTGTAACCCCCCCTCTCTGCTGCCAAATCTTATCTGCTGATACACAGATTAGGGGAAGATCTTCCCCTAAAGGTCTTGGCGCCAGCTGGTGAGCTCTTTGCTGGGGAGGCAGAATATCTAAGATAAGTGACTGACAGACACAAGGATTTTA